>JAKSZP010013507.1:0-91318 GCA_022478985.1 Massospora cicadina
GTTGTTTTTATTAAAATGGAAAGGTGAAGATGGACTGACAACTGCTCCTTATAAAGGCAGTTTTCTTATATATGTGGAATGGGGAAAAGGGGGCCATGGGTAATTTTTCTTGGGAAGCAATAGATGACATATTTATGGGTACCCAGCCTGGGTTCAGGACTTTGTCATCCAGCTTATGCAAAGGTTGCAAAAGCTCTGGTAACGTAAGCGTTGGATCTTCCAGGGAAAAACCCTCATCAATCCAAAAATAAGAGGATTAACTTGGATTGAAGGGGTGGCCAAATTGGGTTCCGCCAGGGCTGATTCCAATAAATTTTTAAAAGTTTTAAAAATATCCCAAAAGTGAATTTCCAACTTGGATTGGTTTTCCTGGACCCAGAATTTTGGATTCCATGTCCTGGACCCAGTTTTCTGACTTGGGAGCCCTTTTCTGAGTTTTGAAGCCCATCTTTTATAACCCAAGGACATAAGGGATGGCAGAGTGGGGCTCAGAGGGAGGGGAAGCTGCTGTTGAAGGCTCCTGGCCTGCATTACCTCATTGCAAATCTCTTTTATCCTTTCAATCAGAGCAGAAGCAGCCAAATGGGGTACTGTGGTGGGTTTTTTTTTGGTGCCAATGCAGTGACCCAACGTTCATCCACTACATGACCCAAGTCCCCCAGTCGAGCCAAGGGCTCCACAAGGGCATTAGGTCCCTTCTTCCAAAAAGGGACCTTTTCCCAATCTAGCTGAAGAGGTTGGGTCTCTAGACTTACAGGTCCATGGAGTTTCTTGCCCGTCAAAATGCTGCCCTTGTAGGGTTTACTAGGATCTACCTGCCTCTCCCATTATTTTTATATTCCCACCTCCCCATTCATTGGTGCATAATTTTCCCATGTCAGCCCACGTTGAACAAATTTTTAAGATGTAAATTAAGTTAACCTCAACAAGTTAATCCTTTATCTACGTCCACTCTGCAACCTGGATTAATACTCTCATCATACTTGATTCTCTCACAGAATCTGTATAGATTTACCATAGCCATTTAACCTTGATGTTATTCATTAACACCTACTTAAGGGTTACAAACATGCTCTGAATATAGGTTGGCATACCTATAATAACTGTGGTGGCATTGTTATCCTTATTGTTTTTTGTTTTACCATATTAAAAGACTCTCCAACTGTATCAGCCATCCTTAGATTGTTGATTGATATGTTTAGATGACCTTGCAACTGGTTATCCTTTTGAAATATTTTTTGGGTTAATCTATAATATCCAAACTGTTTAAGTGGTTGGCCTCCTCAGGGCACAAATTATGTGTATCATCATCCCTAGGGGTCTAAGGAATATCCTCTAGGCTTGGTTTTAAATCCTGGGGAGCACATCCTGTGCCTCAACTGTAAAGAGTTTCTTGTTAGGACAAATAAGGGTTAAGAAGGCATCTGTCCCTCTCACTTCCTGGGGAAATTTATCCCATTTAGTAGATGAAAGGCGGATAATAGCCTACCCTTTAAAGGTAGCTCCTCTATCTCCCCTTCTCACACCCAGAAGCTGGTTCATAAAATGGGGGTGTCTGGAGGTGGCCGTGGTAAGAAGTTATCATTATTGTGAAGTTTGTACCCTTCCCAAATGGTGATATCTGCCTTTGATTAGGGTTTCGTTAAACATGATAAATCAGTACCCATCAGAATTATTCATATGTTGTACTCTCAGGTTTGCAACCCTGCCAGTCTGTTTCAGCTCCACCAAAGGACGCGCACCTGTCCCCAACAGGTTTGGGCATGTAAACCCTTTTGATATGTGATGGGCCTCCCATACCAACACTGGCCATGGTCAAGACTGGTTGTCCTCCAGACAAACCGTCACTGTTCCACCATAAAAGTTGTGCTGGGAGGAAAAATTTAGTACAAAATTTGAGGTCGATTCAGCCAGCCAGGTCGAGGCAGATCAGTACCATGAGCAGGTTTGATTGTCAATTTACCACATTGAGCATGATCAATTCTACCATGATCAATGCGGATTCCTTATTCAACAAGCCCCAGCACTTGAGACATAAGTCCCTACAGGTCCTGTCATTGGCCAATTATTTTTTGTTTTAATAAACAAAGCTTCATGGGAAAATTTCAATTAGAATACTTTAGCTATGCATTAGCCGCATTCTAATCAGGTGCCCTGTTTCCCAGTCTTCATATTGCCTGGGCCTTAATGTCTACACTTGCTACTTTATCACCATCTCTACTTAATAGGGGATACCATTATGGTGGTCACATTGGGTTGTCCCCTGTATGGATGCCTTGTGGCATCAAGGTGTGGCTCAGCTCCTTGAGGTGATCCCCACCCAGTGGTCTAAGTTATGTGGCTCTTACTTGCATTTGGCCCCTCTTGATACCAAAGCAGATCCTGATCACCCTGGGGTGCCTAAAGGAACAACTTTGATGGAATCTGCAGCCATTACCCTTGCAACTTTGTGGTTACTGGTGGGTATGCTAGAAATAGTTATTGGTAATTATCATCCTTAAAATGCCCCCTCTCAATGTAGTACCAAGCTGTGTATGGTTATTTCTCCAGTATTCAGGATCATGTTTTGAGTGTCCACTCACTCAGATGGCAAGCTGGACTTAACTTTATTCGTTAGTACCGTGACATTGGTGGGCCTAAAGCTGCGTTACTTACATAGGCGAGGTTTTATTACTATCCTCTGCAGTAATTGCAATACCAAAGTTTTCAAATTTGTGCCAGCCGATTAGGTTTAACTATAGAGTTATAGAATTCAACTGAGGATACTAGTAAGCTGCATTGAAGGAATACTACCATCTGTCAGTGCTGCCGGTATCTACTTAAAATGTCATCTCAAGTTCTAACTCACATTTGTCTTTTAATTTGCTTGAGATGCAATCTAGATCTGATGATTCAAAGTTGCACTTCTGGCCTGCATCTCATTGTATAAATCAAGGTGTAGGTTTTGCCATATACATATCTTATAAGATGGTAAGATATCCATTTTAATATCCAATCAAGTTGAGTTATATCTTGTAAACCAATGAAGCCCTATTAAGCTCTGATAGTGATCTCACAGTTCCCAATGAAACAGTTAAGTGATTAAATAATAAAAATAAAACAATTTAAAGCTCTCTATTTGGTGAAAGGCAAGCTAACTTCATCAATACTTGGCTGAGGCTATAATGCACCAATTGATCAAGCATGCTTCTGATGATTGAAAAATTCATTTGGTAATGTGGAGGTTTCATGGGGAGGATACCTCAGTGGTAGAATATGGACCCACTAGCACTGCATCCCTAAGTTTGATTCAGGTATAAGAACTTTGATTAGGGGATGATTATGACTGTTGGCGTTGCACAACAATTTCATTAACTGTGATAGCAAATAGCAATGTGGTCCATGGAGTTCCTGGCCTATCATAAGCCACGCATGAGAATTTTCAGGTTTTATCCTCCTTTGCCATTTCTTCATTTCCCTTAACTGGTGCGGTATCATTCCCAGTTCAGCCACCATGAATATATCTAAAAATTAAAATTTAAAACGTGGAGGTTTTATTCAATAAAACTAAAGGAATATAAAACAAAAAAGGAAGTATCATCACAAGTGGGAGCAATGTTCTATTTAAAGGGATCAGTGCCATGATTGGACCATTATCAATCGAGTAGTTTATATTTTTACATGACTTAAAAGAGATTTTACCTTTTTAAGCTAGGCTAAACTCACTCCAAGGTAAGATACCAGACATCTCAATTGCACCCTGATAAGTTTACCAAATTTATACGCTTTTGATCTGATGGCTGCAGTCATAAATCCTGCTGATCTTTAGGAATGCACCCACTAAAGTATATCAGATTTCCCCTGACATCTAGTATCTAAGCTTTTCATAAGACTAAGGTAATCCCATCTTTGTTATCTATATAGTTCTTTGGCTTGCCAAGAAAGGCAATTTTTACTTTAGTTAGTATATCTCAGTTCTAAATTTTTGGTTTTGCTATTGTCAGCTACGCCAAGCCTTCAAGTTTAAACTGTTATAGTGGATATTCCATCCAATAAAATCAGGGTTTAATACATTATGCACTGTTATTAGGATATAGACACTTTTTTAAAAACAATTCTCAGGTATGGGATTCAACAATCCTATGATATGGAAGATAATTTAGATTTGTGAATCAATTGTAGAAATCAAGGTTTGTAATAGATGATGAGGTATGACATAACTGTTACATTTTAATTCAGGCTACAACTTTTTAGAAAGGTTTCTAGATATAATTGCGCTCCTCCCTAAAAGTTCTAACCTTGGACTAAAAAGAGTAAACTATGGAGCTACATATTTTTTAGTTAATAAGTAATAAAAAATGGGTAAGCTAAATTTTACCCCCAAAAAATCAGTTTAAAGCAAAAATTGGTTATTTTGATTAATCTTGACCATCTCAGCGATTTAGCTGAGGAATTTCTATAAATAAGAACTTAACAGCTTTATATAAATTGTCAGGCAAGTCATGGACAAGTTTGGGTGAAAAAATGTTTTTATTAATGCAAAACCAGCCCTTATTTATGTAAAATAGAAGTAAACACCACACAAAATATTGCACCACTAGTGCTAAAGAAAACCACACAACATATTACATTTTCTACACAGCCTTACATGTATGAGATTTTTTTTCTAGCGCCAGATTTAATGTCAAAGTTAGATAATGAAATATCTCCTGGAACCTCTACCTTATCCGTTATTCCCATCAATTTTACTTCATAAAAATGGACCAGGCAACAGATTGTATAACAAGTTTAAAGCATTCTGTTATGATTACAATCAATTTATCAGCTCAAGGCATATGATGACGCCAATGAAAAGTTCCAGTTTAGCCAAAAAGTTAAAGCCTCATAGCCCACAGTGAAAAAGGTTTGTATTTATGGGTCTTGATGATATTCAGTTCTAGTAACTTTTTATAATTATGAAATAATACAATGAAGTTAGTTAAGATATAAGTTAAGTCTTATATGAGCTGATCATTCACCCAAAAAGATCTACTGCCCGATGAATCTATTGATCAAGCCAAAAATGATAAGGGTAAAAAGATCCATTCATATCTGAAAGAATCCTGATCTAAATCAATAGGCTCTAGAAATATCACAAACTATTATGAAGTTCCTTCAAGAATTAGGATAAACTTGCCATACAAGGGTCATGGTAATTTAAATGAAAGCCTATCCCTGATAAGCATATCAATATCCCTCAGTTGTTATATAAAATATGCTCTATCCTATATCTGCTTAGTTATATCAAAGTCAAAGTAAGATGTTTACCTGAGCCAATAAGGGCCATTAAGTTTGCTGAGCTATGAGGACTAATAATAAAATAACCTTTTAAGGATTTGGTAAAAAATCCTGAATCTTTGAATAAAAGTGCTTCCTGCAAAGTGCTTCTGAGGCTACCAGGTGAAGAAAACTATCATGAAGGTAAATAATTTCAGCTATGATTTACCTCTGATGGATAAGAACATTAGTGTAACCCAATGGGTACACTCCAATAGCCTTGAAATTACTATCCCCTAGTATTAGTGAGTTACAATTTAGAGCAACAAAGGCCTTTACTCTTATAGCTTGCTATAATTCAACTTAACATAGTCAAACATCCAAAGTGACTGAAAATGTAGAAGCATTATTATGGTACATTATATATAGGGGATGGATAAGTAGAGCCCATTACTGACAGAGTTGCTCAAAACCATAGGCCCTATGGTCATCAGAAACTTTTCAAGTTCTAAGGTAGGGGTTGCCCAACCACATTGCTATCTCTTCCAGTTTATAAGTACTATTATCTATAATCAGATGCAGCTTCTGAGGTTACATTATGTGGTGATTCAATGATAATTTGGTTTTACCCAAAAACTATATTTCTGCCTCATTGAGTTATATGAAACTGAATGCAATTTTGGTTGAGGTGATTTAGAAGTTATATTTAATGATTTGATAGTGTTATATAAATACAAGGCCAATCATGATATTATATAATGTAGTTGGTGGATAATCACAATATGATATATTTCACAACTCTTGTATATCTCTACTTTTAGTAAATAACATTTAAAAAAGCATTTATTGAGTTAAATTATAATAGCTTGGAAACAATTAACTTATAATGATAAAAAAATTCAAATTGCTTCAATAGATAAACCAACTTAACAAAATGTGTAATTTACACCCTTTGAAGGTATATGTTAAAGTAGAACCACCTGGACCCAAATGTCCTAAGAGACCCTCAGGGTTTATAGGATTACCTAAACCAACTGGAAAACAGGAATCTAAGGCCCTCTTGGGTCCCTAGTATACCCAAATTGTACTAGACAGGCTTCTAAGCCCCAAACGCTACTTCACAATACTTAACTAAGCTAAAAGTGAGTCACTTCAATTGCTTAATGAATAGGTAACAAATTGTTAACAAAAACCCTATTAAAATGAAATCTCATCCCACCATTTGATAACCCAAAGGCTAATGTACATTGTGGCAGCAGGCTCTATCCAGCCTCTGCCACTTAAGTAGACCCAAAGATAATTCTCTTACTGGCAATACACTCTTACTGATATCACCTCAGAGTTTAACAACACCAGGTCAAGGTGTGGGGCCACTGCATTCCCAAAATAGCCTCTGTTACCTTCAATTTGTGAGAAACATAATGTAAATATTCTGTTGTCAAGGTGAAAATTTGTATTGAGTGGGTTCTTTGCAGCTAACTACCCCTTTTTGATTAATGAATTTGTAGATCAAAAAATTCAAGTTTAATATATATATTTGCAAATTGGTCAGTTTAGTAGAATTTGCAGGCGCACATAAATATAAAGGAATTTCATATTGAGGAGGTTGTAATGGACTCCTTTGTCAATATCATCATGGGGCGATGGAACCCCTTGTTGAGAAAATTATATCCCCAATTTCCCTCATGACTTTGAAGATGTAAAATATGAAATTGAAGAACTTGCATTTGGTGCGAATCATAAATGCATTGATGTGGCAAAAACTTCAATGTTCAATCCTGTAAGGAGTTTCTATAACTCTACTGTTCCTAGCGTGGAGATACACGGTGCATAGGCATAACATCAGGAAACTAGTCATCAGTAATAAAGTTAGTATAGCCCCGCAGAAGACGCTTGATCTATAATAACTTAGGGCAAGGGTATTTAACGTTATATAAAAAAACCAAAACCAGACTAACAACCAGGCTGGAGTGAATCCCAAAGAGGGGTTCATACCCAAACGGTGCTCTGGACTGGAGTGCTTATGCGTCCCAGGATGGAGGGAACCTAAATGACCCAATAGTGCACCAAAGGAGAGAGTTATGGTTGATAAAATTAACTGCCTAACGTTGCACAAGACCTCCTTGAAGAGGTCCACGCACAGGTTCACCCATGATAGCATATAGAAAATGTATACTAACAAAGGGTTCTTTATTATGTGGAGGTTGACCAACAAGAGAGAATGGTCTCAAGAAAACAATTTTAAGGAAATTAGGGGGAACAATTGATTTATGGAAGCAGTGTAAGCCAAGGTGTACCAATAAGTGCACACTTCAATTGGGAAGTAAACTATAATTGGTAATTGTCCAACCTAGATTTAATTGTAGGCAAAGCTGACCTGAGCTGCAAATTTCAAAAACTGAAAGAGTTTTGAGACTCCATTCAATGAGAAATCAAAGAAAACTGTCGTTTTTAATTCCAAAGATGGTTTGTTTTAGTGCATCTGCTATTATACAGGGCCAAACTTCTCTTACATCACTATGATCAACCTGGAAATACCTCATCTTAACTCAGCATTGATCCAAGTATGTTTGAGGTCAAGGAGGCTGCTAACTTTACCTACTTGGCCTCCTGACATGTAGCTTTATCCTTGGTGTTTGTTCTCATTATTATGTCATTTTTAAGCCATGACAAATCCTAACTATCCCCAAACCTGCCTGCGCATCAAGTCATTCATTTGTGTATCTGTTTTAATTACTGTCACAGACTTGGCACACTGAAACATTAGTAAAACCTTGACCTCTGGTAGAATTGAGGAAATTCTTATCAAAGCATGAGAATTATTAACATGAAATGAGTCTAGCTCCAAAATTGGTAATATTCCAAATTGAATTGGCCGTGATAGTGAAGTTAGTAATAATGTTGCAGATGAAATGATAAGCAATTTAATCATTAAAGAAAGGCAAAACAGTGATGATGAAACATCAAATAAGATAAACTCCCAAAAAGAAAATTTTTTTTGAGTAAAGTTGAGAAGGAAAAGAACGATTTAGGTGCAGAATGGTGCACCAAATAGTAAATCAAATGTTACAAAAAGAAAAAGGTGCCATCAAACAAACCAGAAATTAAGTCCACTGATGGTAACAAAGGTTTGGAATCCACTGAAGCGCACAGGAGCCACGGAACTGATGAACCTAACATTGAAGACTCCACACACTGCCACAGTGCACAAATTCAGGAACTTGAGAAAATGAGTGCCAAAGAGAGAAATCAATTAAAGAGAAGACTGCACCGAGGTTCCTGAAGAAGATACAATATTTTCCCAATCCACTATTCAATTTATCACTCAATTTATTTTTACATCCCATTTTTAGTATTCAGTATAAAAACTAAGTTTTATCTAAAATGAACATCTTATTTCACAGAATTTTAGGTTTGTCCTTCATTTTTGTTTTTCACTTTAATTGGAAATAAGTGAAACAGTAGTTAATGCAAGTAACCAGTCTTGAGTGCACTACAGTTGAAGACACTAGTTTTGAGATGGACTCCACTTAAGGTTATGCTTGCAAGAAAAGAGATTGAGATAAACTCATTTGGGTCAAGGGAAGATTCCAACTTGTACAGGATTGATAGTAAAAAATGGACAGTTGGCATGTGAGTGTCAAGTTTACAGCTTTCTCAAGAAGTTTAAGCCTAGCCGGTTATTGTTAAATCTGTGCAACAGATTACACCTTTCAACACCTCAAGTTCAAGATTCCCAGAGTTAAGCGAGCAGAAACCAAGGCGGCGAGACTGGTGCTCACTACAGTGGTGACGCCAACCACACAGTTGATAAGAGAGAGTTCAGGGCAAATGGAAATGTCTAGTATTGAAACTATAAGAGTATACCATGGTGAAGAAGCATCAGTAAGATTAACCTCAACTGAAAAAGAGATGATTGAGACAAGGATGCAAGGTTAAAAAGAAGTAGTGGGGCTGAGGTTGTACCTATATTGGGTTTCAGACACTGCTTGATGGGCTCAAGTGTCTACTACCCCAGTGTTAGGGCACATACAATTGACTAGAAGAATTGAAAAAAACTTAAAGGGACTTAAGTAATAGGTCCAACACCTTAAATCAGAAAATGGAATAAATGCACAAACATTGAATGAGTATGGTGAACATTTAGACCATCATGAGACTATTTTCGACAACATTGATCAAAACTTAGAGGTAATTAAGGATCAACTTCAAGTAAAACCACAGCCTACTCTAAGCCCTTCACTAGACGCCTTACATTTGGAAACGTCTGTGTTAGCTGCACAGGGAGCAACATTTCCATGACATCAGCAAAGTGCTCCAGTAGAGGAAGATCCGAGAATTTAAACCTTACTTTAAAACCATGTTCACTCTTGGCGAGTGAAAAATATCTGGGTTTTTACAAATGTATGAGAACAGCATGGATGGTGCTAGTGACAAACAGAAGGCTTTTCACGTCCAAGGCTACATGAGCTACAAAGCGCAGGAGATACTCAGCGCTAGTTTATGCCCTGGTTTGATCTGAACTGAGGTTAAGAAAATCCTGTTATCAGAATTCAATAGCACACAGGATGTTAAAAATCTGAAGCAAGAGTTCATACTGATGAAAATGGGCAAGATGGAGAAATTCACAAACTACGCTGCTCAGTACTACATTTGAGCACAACAACTATGGACAATAGGGACCTTAGACTTACCTACCGCAGAGACTGTCCTACTCAGTTCCTTAGAAGAACACCCAGCCCTCAAGATGCACATGATGCTTGCAGTCAAAACGGCTGGATTTCTCTAGGCCATCAAGGAAGCTTTACTCTATGTGCAAGGAACTTATAAGAGCAAAAACAAACCAATTGCTCAACCAACACAAAGAGTTGGAAAAGTGGTGTACGATACACAGGACAAGAGTGACAAACCAAAAGACAAGAACTTCAAACCAATTCCATGGTATCAGTACAAGGAGTTCATGTGCCACAAATGTCACAAGCCTGGTCACTATTGGCAATCTTGTCCAATGAAAGGCAATGAAGAAAAACTCCCTTCACTTAAAGAGGAAATCCCTGGAATCATAAAATTGGGTGAACTTACACGTGGAAGGATAGGATGGTCACCAAGATGAAAACTTGATGGATGCTGGTTACTATTTTTTAGGAGACCCTAGTACTGTATCTGTACCTGCATGATTACGGGTACATGGATCCACTGATGAGGGGTTGAACTCTCCATACCTAGCTTAAGCAATGAAGCCCACTCAAACAGTCAATAGTTTATAAGAAGGCAAACAACTTGTACTGGGTTCCTTCAAGCATATTGAGAAGACTAATACACTACACGCCGAATCAACAACCAATACACCCAAGCAATTAGAGGAATTTGAAAAGTCAGCTGACGACATGCTGTCTACTAATTTTTTTGGAAGAGTGTAACCAAAAGGAAAATTGTGATACAGCATGTACGTGTACTGTCAGTCCTCAATACTGGTGCCCCAGTCAATATCATGTCCTCAAAATTGATGAAGAAGCTGAAATTTATGACAGACATTGACTACCATGTGAGATATTGGACAGCAGGGCCTGACACCATGCGTGCATTAGGGGAGTACTTTGCCTTACCCTTACTCTTTGGACGCATGTTACTCACTGCACTTGCCATGGTTTTGGACAACAAACACTATGACTTCCTTATTGGCACACAGTTTTTATTGGAGTTTGGGTCAAAGATTGACTTTGTTGGAATCACTGTGAGTTTGCTAAACTACCAGATGCCCCTTGTTTTTGAGGATGAAAACCTGAAATCTAGGAAGCAGCGGACATGTCTGGTCAAAACTGAGCAATCAATCTACCTGGTGCACTACATACTTTGCAATAAAGATGTGAAGCAACTACTGCTTCAGTGTGCGCTGAAGATGGGTTACCCTTGAGTGCCAATGGGGCATTGAGATTTGACCAGTGGAACAAAGAGTTATGAACAACACCATAAGTGTGAAGATCCCCAAGGACACTATAATCAAAATATACACCCAAAAGGAGTACATGAACAGGAGCTGCGAGTGCTGCCTGGATTCTTTGACTCTAGTCACTAGGCTTAAGTGACTATCCTCCTGGGCACACACCACTCAACCTATCTGAATTGAGAAAGGACAAGTTGTGGCATGCGCAAAACTAACCATTTGCAATAAAATCGAGTCAGTGCATGCTGTTGGAGGATTAGTTGAATTGGGACTTGCTGATGTGATGGAGGAAGAATGGAAGGAGTTGGATAACTTACTGGAAGAGTTTGAAGATATTTTCAACCAAGGACCAAATGATTATGGTCTATGTAAAGGAGAGATACACTATATAGATAAAGGTTTGGATATACCTTTCAATTAGAGCTATATTGCTGATCAAAAATGGAAGAGGAGGTCATCACTAAGGAGCTTTAACAACTTACAGACTCTGGATTGTTGAGCCCTCAAAAAGTCCATGAGCATCATAACTCCTGTTGGTGCACAAGAAAGATGGCTTGCATAAGGTGGTTATGGACTACTATCACTTGAATGAAATTAAAAAAAGATTCTTACCTTCTCCCATAGAATTGATGAGCCTTGAAACAGTTGGGCAGCTCAAAGTATTTTTTTGGCAATGGACCTGGACAGTGGGTACTGGCAGATGGAACTGTCACCCAAAGACCAGGTAAAGTGCACCTTGATCAGCAGCCAAGGCTTGTTCAAACTGAACCGAAT
Source organism: Massospora cicadina (assembly GCA_022478985.1). Classification (NCBI taxonomy): domain Eukaryota; kingdom Fungi; phylum Entomophthoromycota; class Entomophthoromycetes; order Entomophthorales; family Entomophthoraceae; genus Massospora; species Massospora cicadina. Next base: position 11,954 of record JAKSZP010013507.1, read on the forward strand.
GCCACAAAAGCTGCGCAATGCCCCAGCAACCTTTCAACGCGCCATGAACCGAATATTTGGAGAACTGAAGATGAAGAGTGTTCTAATATATCTGGATGATATAACTGTATTTATTAGAACTTTCAGAGAGCATATTAGGCACCTTGAAGAAGTGTTCACATGGTTGAGAGAATCAAATTTTAAACTGAAATGGAGCAAGTGCACCTTTCTCAAGAAGCAGTTCGATTTCTTAAGACATGAGATCTGTGCACAGTGGATCGACCTCAAGAAGGAAAGGTGAAGGCATTAACTGAAATGGAGCAACCAAAAAGTATGGGGAATGTCAAGGTGTTCCTGGGCATGATTGGATACTACAGACAGTTTATCCCACAGTTTGCAGACTTGTTTACTCCCTGACGTACCTACTGAACAAGGACTCCAAGTTTGAGTGGGGACTAGAGCAAGACCAAGCCTTTTGAGGATCTGAAAACGAAGTTGGTAGAGGCGCCAATACTAACATATCCAGACTTCAACAAGACCTTCTAACTATACACTGATGCCAGAGACGTAGGAATCAGTGTGATACTATAACATCTAGTTGAGAGGGGATTGACCATCCCTTTAAATACTATTCAAAGGTCTTTACCAAAGCGGAAAGAAACTACACTGTTACAGAGCGCAAATGTCCTGCAGTAATTAGAGCAGTGAAGCATTTCCAGCCATGCCTATATGGAGTTCACTTTAAAGTCATAATGAACATGCATCCTTATGCTAGCTCAGGAACATTAAGGATCCTGATGGGAGACTAGCCAGATGGGATTTTCAGCTTCAAGACTATGACTTTGAAATTATACACAGGGCTGAAAGCAACCACCTGAACGCAGGTGGGCTCTCAAGATTGCCTGTATTCCATTTGCATGTGCATGAGAGTTATCAACTTTACAACCTAATTGGATTACCCAAAGAGGAATGGGAAGAAGAAACCGGAGTCAAGTCAATTATAAGAAGATGTTCAAAGGACACGCAAAGAGTAGATGGAAAACTCCAGAAGTTCATTAAGGGGAAATGGTATCCATATGTGCAACCTAGCAATTAAATGGAAGTAGTGATAAAGGAACACAAACAGTGGGACATGGAAGATTTCAGAAGACCCTAGCCTATCTCAAGGAACAGTTCTATTAGAGCTATGACTGAAGAGGTGCACCTAGCCTTGGAGATTTGTGTTCCATGTGCAAGCTTTAGACCATTGGAAAAGAAGTTTGAGTTTACACCAATTCCTCCATTCAACCTTTTCGCAATGCATCTATCAATATGGTAGGACTACTACCAACTGCCTCAAGTGAGAAAAAGTTTGTTATAATATCAATTGCCCACTTCACAAGTGGTTTGAGGCAGCAACGATCAGGACATACACCACAGGAACCACCACCTGATTCCTTTACAATCAAATTATCACAAGACATGGTTGTCCCCAGATCTTGCTGTCATATACCAGGATGAAATTCATCTCTGAAGTAGTGAGAAAATTTATGGACTTGATAGGAGTGAAACAGCTGTTCACTACCCCCTATACACCATCATCAAACAGAAGTCTGGAACGAGTAAATGGGACATTAGCAAGGATCTTCAGGAAGATAGCAGTTAACTACAAATTGAAGCGGGATAAACTCTTACCATCTGCACTTTTGCTTACCAACTTAGCAACCTAAAGGATCTTTAGGATGTCCTCTTTAAAGGCGCTCTTTGGGAGAGAAGCCGCCTTACCTACCCAGTTGGCTCCAATAATTGCCATGGATCATAAGAACTTACCCCCTGGGAACTATCAGCAAGAGTTGGCTGATGAACTTATATATATACAACTGGAAGCAGGAAAAAATATTAAGCACAGTATTCCAAGAGGGCAGAAAGATAGTTAGAGACTTGCCAAACTTCCAGAATTTTATTTAATGATAAAGTATTATTTTATCACATCTGAGGAAGCCATCCTGAGAAGCTTCAAGCCATTTGGACTGGAACATTGACTATACTGGCCAAGAGGAGCCATGAATACTCAATCTGAGATGATGCCACCAATATTATGTTCTACAGAGTCCCTGTGAGACACCTCAGATCCTACCCTCAGTATCATCTTAAAATGGGCAGTGTCATGGATTAAGTGACCGCAAATTTAGTTAATCCTAGACCTCTTGTAGAATCAAGGTTTTCCTATTGAAGAACGATAATTAATAAAATAAATGAGTCTAGCTCTGAAAATGGAATATCTAAATCAAATTAGCCACAAAAATGGTAATATTTCAAATCAAATAGGCCGTAAAAATGGTGATAATGTTGCAGATGAAATGGCAAACAACTTTAATCATCAAAGAAAGGCAAAACAGCGACAATGAAACTTAAAATAAGATATGCTCCTGAAAAGGAAATATTTGTTTGAGTAACATTGAGAAGGAAAAGAAAGTTTAGGTGCAGAACAGTGCACCAAAAAGAAAATCAAACAAAATGAAAAGAAAATGGTGCCATCAATAAACCAGAAATTAAGTCCACTGATGGTAACAAAGGTTTGGACTCCACTGAAGTGCACAGGAGCCACGGAACTGATGAATATGATATCGAAGACTCCACACACTGCCACAGTGCACAAATTCACAAACTTGAGAAAATGAGTGACCAAGAGAAATTAATTAAAAAGGAGATTACACCGAAGTTCCTGAAGAAGATTCAATATTTTCCCAATCTACTATTCAATTTATTACTCAATTTATTTTATCCTGATTTTCTAGTATTTAGTATAAAAATACCAAGATTTTATCTAAAAATAAACATCCTATTTCACAGAATCTTAAGTTTCCCCCCTTCATTTGGGTTTTCACTTTAATTGAAAAAAGTGGAAAAGTAGTGAATAAAAGCAATAAAGTCTTGAATGCACTACAGTTGAAGAAAATTATTTTGAGAAGGCTCAACTTAAGGTTATGCTTGCAAGAAAAGAGATTGAGATAAGCTCTGTTGGGTCAAGGGAAGATTCCAACGTGTACAGGATTAATAGTAAAAAATGCACAGTTGCATGTGAGTGTTAAGTTTACAGCTCTCTCAAGAAGTTTAAGCCTAGCTGGTTAGTATCAAATCTGTGAAAAAGATTACCCCTTTCAAAACCTCAAGTTCAAAATCCCCAGAGTTAAGCGAGCAGAACCCAAGGTGGCAAGAATGGTGCTTTGCTTAAGGAGCTCAACAGTCATTATTTGAAGCTGTCTAAGACGCATGACAAATATTTTTTTATAATTTAAGGGTGCCAAGTCACCACTTATTTCTCATTAGCTAGAGTATCCGTCCAATGATAACTATGATAAAATGGAATTATTGAAGTCAAGTACAAAACGAGATATAGAATAATAATGTAACCTTTTTATAGTTAGATTAGGGTTTTAAAGTTTCATATATCAATATAAACCCTAAAAGAAAAAATATTAGTAAAAATTATTAGGTGGGAAATCCAGAAGGGAGGCTCTTAGTCAGAAGATGCATTTAAATGTATATGCCTTTGTAGCATATTTTTGATAGGGCAAAAACATTTGCTGATGTACCAAATCGCATGAGAATTGTTATCACTTAGGTTAGTCATTATGCAGCTTCTTGATTCTTGCCCTTTTTGCAGGTTCATCTTTATTTACTACCTCATGTGCCACAACAAGTATATTTACCTGACCTTCTAATGATCCTTCATTCACCTAGACAGAAGTTTATCTTGGGGCATTTTAGGCTCAAATTGATCTGACAGACTTTTCCTAGTATCAGTTTGAGCTATACTCACTACTGATTCTTTCATGAAATAATTGAGGTAGATATTTCCACCCCTTTATCAGGTTTATGTGTCAATTTTGTCATGGGAATAAGATGGTAGATTTTTTTCCCACATTGTTCAGTATCCAGATATCTAACATCACCCCCTTTGATAATATTAGCAGGGGAGTACTTATATATGAATTGGCTTTGTACTCAAGTGATAGCTACTTCAGTTTGTAAAGACTTAATTAAGTATCTGTCTCCACGTTTGTAGTTATAGCATAAGGCCCATACCAGATGGAAAATACATCCTTTGGGGTGCTATACAATTGTGATAATACAAGAAAAGTAAAATGATTTAAAAGGCGGGTAATGGTTAGCATGATGCATTTGCTACTTAATCTTCGTTTATAATCGTCTTGGCTAAATTTGTCATCGCCTCTAATTGCAGCTGTATGATTTCTGGCTAATCTTCTTAGCGCTTTCTCAAACTCTTTGATATTTTCAGTGGTAAATTCTCGAGCTAGTAGAGCTGGAATTCCAGGTTCTATTCCATATAATACCTTGAAGGGTGACACCTTAATGATTTAATGGAAACCTATCATATAAGCCATCAACGCCTTTGGATATATTGGTCCCAGTGTAATGGATCAGTAGTGACCATCTTCCTAGTATCTAAACTAATGCTCCATTTTCTCTCTACGTTCCCATTAGTTGATGGTTTGTGGGGTGCTTAAAATAATTGTTAAGTTCCCAGGCTTATAGCTAGGATTCTCACAACTCTTGAAGTAAAGTTCCTTCCATTGTCACATAGCAGAACCTGCGGGCGGCCATGCCTAGTAGATATTCTGGTATAAAAAGTTAGCAGTATCTTAACATTCTGCGCAGGAATGGGGATTGCTTTAACCCACTTTGTGAAAATAATCAATCCAACAAGGATTTATCAATTTCCTTCTGTGAATTCAGATAGGGGATCTATGACGTCTAAACTGATGGTATAAATTGCTGATGAGGGGTCTTGTACTGATACTTGTACTTAACCTTTATGAGGCATCTGTTTTTACAAGTTATGCAAGAGTCTATGACTTCCAGGCAGAGTCCAGTATTCCTTCCCTGTAACATCGATACTTGATCCATCTGTTTGTTTTCGTGGCTCCTTTATGTCCTAAGGTATTGTGGGAATCCATTATAATTGATACCTGTTCCAGAGATCACAACTAAGTAACCAGTCAGTTTTGACCTTCTTGTATAGTAGTCCAGTGAAATCCTTCACATCTTAAGCATGTCATTTTAGCATCTCTTGGACTGTTTCATCTTCATCCTCCCAAGAGTCTGGCTTTAAAGTAGGTCATGTAACCGTTCAACTTTGCTATTAACTAGATATAGTAGGGGCAGTGTTGAGTTGTTGATTGGATCCAATTGGCAGATATTCAATAGGGACATAATGATGTTAATATGCGTAATTTATTATGGATCATATCAGATATCAGTTATTATGGATCAGGAATATCTTAAGCTTATGCAAAGCTTAAGATAAATGGTCTAGCAATTCCACTTAATAATATTGACTATAATTACACTTGCTTAAGAGCTTTTTTGGTTTGTTCAGACTTAAAATAATAGCCAACTGGATGACTTAGGCGCATGAGCTTTTTTGGTCTATCTCAAAATTAGTTTCAATGTTGATCAAGTTTTTGATCAAATTAATTATTAATTAGTGGTACAAATCACCTTGGTATGTGCTGCTGATTGCTTGAGATGAGTATTGGTTCAGCTATTTGCAGATGCGGTAAAAACGCTGTCTTGAGAATATTTCTGAGTTTGAGACCAACTCTGAGGCATTTGAGATGTCTTGAGTCAAATGGATTGTAGACCCTCAAACAAACTTATTACTTTCTCTGGCCAAGTGCCATTAAAATTGAGGCGCCATGGGTAAGGTGTGGTGAACATTAAACTCTATAAATTATCCCAAGCTAGTACTAATAAACTATCATCAACTATTACCACAAGTTTATAGTTTAATTTATAAGCTTTTTTGTATTAATACTTTACATTGTATTAAGTTGAGAATTTACTTAGAATAAGAAGGATCAGGGCAGCTTGTCATCATCTAAGTAACGACAGAAGAAATTGGCTTCAAGTGTAATTACCAAATAGTTATATCTTAACTATAGTCACCATCTGGTCTATTGTCTTGATACAATAGACGTTTGAAACTACACCTTACCATAGAAGAAGAGCCAGACATCCTAAATAAGTGTAAAATTCAAGAAAGTGGCGCTCATGGCTAAGAATGCAGATGGTGACCATGCCGAGTATGTAAGCAATTTTAATCAATTATTCAAAACTATTAATGAGCTAATGGGAATACTGAAATGACTATGCCCCAGATTAATTGGAATGGTGTATCTATTATTACCTACCCTAATGAACCCATTTCACCTGAAGACCTGTAATTTCTTGAACATCAGTTGTTAAGAGGGTACCAAATGGGACAAAAAACCACGGACAATAGTAGTAATCCTTTTTATCACCAACGACAGCAAGATGTGTAGTGGATGAAATATCTAGCTCATCATTAATTGAGCTTAGCTCAAGTCCAAAATAATTTAATTGGGATAGATAATATCACCAAATGCTTAATTAACTATGAACACCACACCTCCATAAACTCTCAGATGACAATTGCCCGCCATCACATGGCCATTACAAAGTTGCTAAACTTCTCATGCAACTCTAGCCAGGCGGCCCAAACTTTGAATGAGCAATTAAAAGCCAACTTCACCGAGGACTATTCTAGTTTGGAAGAAAACTATAATATAGCTACTTGGGCCAATGGCTGGGTAGCAGAATTAACAAGAGCTAAATGACAGATTGCATCCAATTTTTGACAATTTCTTAGAAGAAAGAGGAATTACCAAAACTTGGGATAACAATATCACGCAGACTTCCATTAATGTTTTGGAGTTCATGAGGCTTAATCACAAAGCCCAAGAGGCGCAAATAAACCATAACAATGACTTTTGTGATCAGCATTGATGACTGTGCACCCAAATTTCGCAGATGAGGGATGAATACACCAAAAAAATCAACTACTGACACACACAATTTGAAGGCCAATGGGCGGAATATGAAAAAATTCAAGACTCTATTTATCGTCTTAATTGGAAGATCAATAATGTTAATAGGGAGGCTATCAATATTAATGAGTCAAACACTATTCTTCATGGAGAAGTAAAACAGTGTAAGAAGACAATCAAGGAAAAGGACCAAGTCTTTTCCACCTTGCAATTACAAACTACTAGCTCAAATGATTTAATTGCAAGTTAAAGTTATAAAATCAAAATTGTGTCAATTGGGAAAATGAAATTAACGATCAAATCTGAGCTTTGGACAATGGGCGTTGCCAATGTGCCATGAAACATTCAACTGAAAACGCTTCTAAATACTATAAGGTTGAAGCTTCAGAAGTAGCTACTAAAATGTATGCTATGCTACGTCAACAAATGCCTAGCAATATGGTTGCTCTAGCTAACCCCAACCCCTTAAACCATGGCGCAGTGCCTCAGCACCCGTAGTACACCTGGCCTAAGCCAACAAAGAAGTAATCATGAAATTATAAATGGGAAAGCGAGAATTATAAACCAGCAAACCTGCCTGCTTTGGACAAGAATGGAAGTATAACCACATTTGTCAAATGCTTTGAATTGGCTATGTATGGGGTCAGCGACCACAACAAAGCAGCCACTATTATTAACTGCTTGGATGAGTGGAGCTTTGAATTGATTATGCCCATATCAACAAAAACCCAACTTGCGCTGAAGTCAAAGAGGCCATGCTTTATGAATTTGGAGGTCCAGAATGATGACTAGAAAATCTAAATTAATGAAAATTTGCTTTAAGAAAGATGAAGCAATTGATAAATAACGGATTAATTCTATTGCTAAGTGTAAGTTCTCCTAGGCGCAAAGGCTATGGTTGATTTTGACGCTAAGCTTGCACTAAAACATGTGGTACAACCTTACCAAAATTTGTCAAACATTTTAATGCCTGCTTTTGTACAAAATCTTGCAACGTCTGAACTAGGTGATTATTTGCGCAGATGATCACAGAAAAACAGCCCTCCTAATACTGGGTACAAATCAGGACCTTCTACCTCTGTTGAGAACTTCTTCACAACCAATAAGAAGATTGATAATGATTCACCTGTGAAAGCTGAGCAAAACTCGAATACAAAGGCCTCACACTCAATGAATGAAATTACCTGCTATAATTGCAACCATAAAGGACACTTTGCTTCTTGATGCCGTCAGCGTAATGTCAAGTAGTACTTCCCAGATAATGTGCAAGATAAGGGAAAAGAACAAGCACAATAGATGCAGGACGCTTTAATGTGCCAGAAAAACCAGTCCCACATGATTGGCAAGAATACACAGGCCATGGGGCCTTGTTTAACAATGAAATGAATTCCATAATAGTACCAAATGAAGATTCTACAAATGTACTGTGGTAACTCGCTCTCAGAGTAAGGCTGTCATACCTGAAGCATCTGAAGTAGTCGCTAAACCATGTGTGCAACAAATAATTGAGAATATACCAGCAGAAGGGCCAAGCAATGCATCAGATACCCCAAGCCTAAAAGGGGTTAATATAGCAATGCCAATCGACATATTCATCCATGAATGTCCCAGTATTGGAAATACTCTGAAGAACACTCTTAATTATTTGGATTCTTCACATATTCACTTAATAAACTCTACTGATTCCTATTACTCTGAGTGCACTTACATGGACATTCTGGTCAACAAGATCAAAGTTATAGCTATTGTTGATAGCGGAGCACCTGTAAACATTGTTTCCACAAAGTTGGTGAAGAAACTGATAAATTGCTCCAGACATTGACCACCATCAGGAATATGGGACCACGAGCCTCAAAAGCACTAAGGGTGAAAGAGCTTACAGCGCCTTTCCACTGTAATTTGGAGCTTTGGTAGTAGCTGCACCCGCAATAGTGCTTCCAAATGCCAATTATGAAATCTTAATTGAAACTAGTTTTTTAAGGACTCATGGGATCTCATACAACTTTAAAGAAAACGTTTTAATGATATTAGGCCAATCACTTAAGATTTTTTCTCTTGTGACAATACAAAGCCCACAAGTCATCATAGAAACTTTATCAATATATCTTATTCTGATAGGATAATACCAATGGGATATATTCAGCAGGGAAACTGAAGCCAAACCATTCCAACCTCTATAAATGAAAATTGAGGAATATCTATATGTGTGAATAAGGATGCAACAATAGCTCCAGGCCATCAACTGGTTATGAAGACTGGGACCACGCTGGATATTCCAGAAGGACTATATGGGGAGGTTGTATCCCCGTGGCATCATTCTCAAACAAAACCTAGCGTGGCGCCTGGAATATTTATACTAGGGCATGGGGAAATTGATGTCCTATTAGCAAATTTGACCAACTGAAGTATTAAAGTCAAAAAATATCAAGTAGTCGCATTTGTGCATCTGTTACTGAGGGACAAATTAAAATCAGCTGTCAAAGTTGGTGATTTATCTGAGCTCAGTTTGCTGACCAAAACCCTTGGGGCACATACTGTATTTCCTCAAGAGTTGTTTACTGTATTATTAGAACAACTTAAGGATGAAGCACTAGATTTGTTTTGAACAATACTCCCAAATTTTCGCCAAAGATGACCAAGATTTAGGTTGTGCACAAGGAGTACAGAATTTTGTTGATACCGGGGACCATGCGCCTATTAGATTAAGGCCAATCCGGTGCCCCAGTGCTAGTGATAAAATAGTTGGAGAAGAGCTAATAATTTGCTGAAAAGCAAAATTAATGTGCCATCTAAGAGCCCATGGTCCAGTCCAGTTTTAATTGTAAAAAAAGATGGCAGCAATCGATTTATGATTGATTATAAACGCCTAAATGCCATTACAAAAAAATTTCATATCTGTTGCCCAGAATTGATGATGCTTTGGACCGGCTGGGAGGGGCGGAGTATTTTGCTGCAATTGACCTTATCTCAGGATATTGGCAAATTGAACTGCCTCAAGAGGAGCAGGAGAAGTGCACAATGATTGCTGCTCAAGGGCTGTTTCAACTGAAACGCATGCCACAGGGGCTGTGCAATGCGCCAGCAACTTTTCAACGTGCAATGGACTCAATTTTGGAAAACCTCAAATTATCCTGCGTACTGGTTTACCTGGATGATATCAATGTCTTTTCACAACGTTTTTGAACATTTGGAGAAACTTGAACAAGTGTTTGAACGGCATTTGAAGGCTAACCTGAAGATAAAACCTAGAAAATGTCAATTCTCTAAAGAGCAATTGGAATATCTCAAGTTTGTCATTGATTCCAAGTGCTTGCAGCCTCAACCTCAAAAGGTGGAGGCAATTAACAAAATGCAACCTATGACGATTATGAGGGATGTTCAAGTATTCTTAGGCATGTTATGATACTACTGAAGATTTATAGAAGGGTTTGCAAGGATTGCTGAGCCCCTATTTTATTTGCTACAAGGAGGAGTTTGATTTTACTAGGCAGACGTGTGCCAACAGGCCTTTGAGGTTTTAAAAACCAAGATGAGCACGGCGCCTATCCTCTGATATCCAGATTTCAGCAAAACTTTTATCATACAAACCAATGCCTCATTGGCCGCAATTGGGGGTGTGCTATCTCAGATTAGGGAAGATGATGAGGAGCATCCGGTCACTTATTGCAGCAGGACGCTGAATAAGCATGAGCTTAATTATACAGTGACTGAATGAGAGTGTTTGGCTGTCATCTACGCATGTAAATAATTTTGGGTTTACATTCATGGCACCAAAATCAAGTAGTGACAGATCACAGCTCGTTGAGATGGCTCCACAACCTCAAGGAACCTGAGGAACGATTAGCCCGCTGGGCTCTGAAATTACAAGAATACAATTATGTTATTCAAGAGCTGGAGTGGCCCATCAAAATTAAGATGGATTATCATGACTTCCTATTGTAGCTGTCCTGAGTAGTTTAGCAGATGAGCTTCATGAAAAGATGATTACCCAGAAATATGGAGATGAGTCAACTGAAGTGCAAAAAGTGATTGAAAAAGCATTAACTGACACCAAATATTGGAATATAGTTTTATACAAACTCAAGCCTAATGGCAGCGTCAAATTTTCCCAAAATCTTCCAGCAAATGAAAAATATTACACAAGCACACAAGGCCGTAGGGCATAGAGGATTGACCAAAATGGTAGAATTAATCCAGTCAAATTATAACTGGGATTCCATGCGATTTGATATCCAAGATGTACTTGACAAATGTCATTCCTGTTAGATTGCAAAACCTATGAAGTCAGATGTGAAATATCGTTTAATCAAACCTGACTAGCCTGGCATACTGTATCAATTGATGTATTTGGCCCTTTGCCTGTGAATAGCCTAGGCAACAAATACATAATTGTTGCTATTGACCATCTAACAAAATGGGTGGAAGCAAAAGCAATTCGAATGTCAGGGCTCTAACTAATGCCAAGTTCATTATGGATAATATAATTTACAAGCACATATGCCCACAGAAGATCTCGATGGATAATGTCACGAACTTTACTGCTCAGATGGTACAATGGTTAAATGAGTTGATGTCTATCAAAGGAGTGTTGTCAACACTGTACCATCATGAGGCTAATGGTATGGTAGAGCGAGTGAATGGCACTTAAGTTGTCTCTTTATGCAAAAACACAGCCTTAGCGCATTCACAATGGGCTACCTCTATTAGTGCTACCATGTTTGCATAAAATATCAGACACCACAGCAGTACTGGCCACTCTCCATTTTAACTTCTGTATGGTAGACAGCCCACTCTGCCTCTATTATTATACTAAGTACTCAGTTCAACTGAAGCAATTAGCCCAAATAATTATGTTGAGAAACTAGTAAAGACCCTAATCAAGATGCAATCTGAAGACTATCAAAACGTGGTTAGTCAAAAAACTAGTTAGAGCTATAACGACTCTAAACAAGCTTTGGTGACTAAATTTAAATAGAGAGACTTAATAGTATATTATGATACTCATAGCGCAGGCCATGTGCACAATCTGGCCTTACTCTGGAAAGGTCCATTTATTATAAAGGAGAAATCGTCCAAAGGTGTATATACCATTAAGGATCAAGGCGGCTGTGTTGTGAATTGAATACATGCTAAGTTCCTTCATCTGTATCATAAAGAATAATCTTAATACAAAAAAGAAATAAGTAAAAAATAATAATTAAAAGATACATATAACATCGATGAATCCCCCCCTTGGGTTGGGACCATCTAGTACTATAAAAAGATATATATATATATAATAAAATAATATGAACAAAGAAAAAAATAATTAAAACTATAATGTTTTATTCAGAGATGTTAGCCTCATTGTCATTGAAACTAGGTAACTCTTCTTCAGGAGGGGAAGGAGATTTAGATTGAAAAAACTTTGTAGTGGAAATCAGAGAAATGCAAATCTCATATAAGTCTCGACTATGCAGACCCTGTTGGAGATGTGCTAAACCCAAAAAGGCTCAGCACCAGGCAAGCTGGCCTTGTCAGCTTAAGAAAGGCCATCAAACCAAAGGGAAAAACCATTAGAAGGGACTTCAGAATATGCAAGAAATGTTTGATTCAGGAGTAAATGCTGCAGAAATGAAGATACAGTTGGCAAGAAGACTTTTGAGGCAGGGGTAGACTGGAGGGAGGAACACTTTCGTGTAAAACATATGTGAACAGGTCTCATCTAAAACACTGCTCATGTTGGGCATGGTATTAATGGGGAGCGAGGAAGGAGGGAAGCAAACGCACATTTCAAGAAGAGCCATCTGTGGAACATACTTTTTGGGAAGCCTTTTCCCAGGATTTTGAAAAGGGCTCAGTATAACATCAGGATGCGCCAATCTTTGAAAACACAAGTTTCAAGGCCCAATGGGACGTGTAAATCTGTATGCACTGAAGTGGGTTCACACCAAAGCCTAGAAACTGAGTTAGCGAAAACAATGGCCTGATTTGCCTCAAAAATATTGTATGCAGCAATCTCAGGGCCATTAGCAAGTGCAGATGACAAGTAGGCATTTATGAGCTCTAACTTCAAATTGATCTTGAAACCCAATAAAGCTACACTCCCTAAGCGTAGAGAAGAAACAAGGTTTTTAGAAGGGAAAACAGAAAAAAGAGCAAACAAGAAGTTAGGAAGAAGATCCCATCTGAAGCGAATTGATTCAGATAAGGGTTTCTTGGGGTTGATTGGTTTCAGAAGCCCAAAGAGTTAAAGCGAGAGTTGTAGGAGGATCCCACTCAACCCATTGGGAGGTTTGATGAACAGTACTTGGAGCCAAGGTGCCTGCTTGGGATCATCAATAATTGGTGAAATTGCAGCGGGACGTGAAGCTGACTCTCAGGTATCATGGAAGCATAGCTGGTCGATCCAACTTGAGAAATTGTGGGCAACACGCCCAAGTTAACCATAGCGCACCACATAAACTTTCTTAGTCTTAAAAAGATTCGTCTATACGCAGCAGAAAGACTATAATTGTATCATTTATATTTTGATGAATGTTAAAAGTTAGACATTATGAACCAGAGAAAAGAGTACCCGCCACTTATATCCAGTCAAGGCGGGGGAAATGTTGAGTTGTTGACTGGATATGATTATCATATATTCAATAGGACATAATAATGTTAACATGCTTAATTTATTATGGATCATATCAGATATCAGTGATTATGGATCAGGAATATCTTAAGCTTATGCAAAGCTTAAGATCAATGGCCTAGCAATTCCACTTAATAATATTGACTATAATGACACTTACTTAAGAGCTTTTTTGGTTTGGTCAGACTTAAAATAATAGCCAACTGGATGACTTGGGCACATGAGCTTTTTTGGTCTATGTCAAAATTAGTTTCAATGTTGATCAAGTTTTTGATCAAATTAATTACTAATTAATGGTACAAATCACCTTGGTATGTGCTGCTGATTGCTTGAGATGAGTATTGGTTCAGCTATTTGCAGACGCGTTAGAAATTCTGTCTTGAAATATTTCCAAGTTTGAGACCAACTCTGAGGCATCTGAGATGTCTTGAGTCAAATGGATTGTAGACCCTCAAACAAACTTATTACTTTCTCTGGCCAAGTGCCATTGAAATTGAGGCGCCATGGGTAAGGTGTGGTGAATATTAAACTTTATAAATTATCCCAAGCCAGTACTAATAAACTATCATCAACTATTACCACAAGTTTATAGTTTAGTTTAAAAGCTTTTTTGTATTTAATACTTTACGCTGTATCAATTCAAGAATTTACTTGGGATCAGAAGGATCAGGGCAGCATGCCATCGTCAAAGTAACGACAGAAGAAATTGGCTTCAAGTGTAATTACCAAAAAGTTATATCTTAACTATAGTCACCGTCTGGTCTATTGTCTTAATACAATAGACGTTTGAAACTACACCTTACCATAGAAGAAGAACCAGACATCCTAAATAGGCCAAAATTAACAGGCAGTCAGGTCAGTCCATCTACATTCATTTGCTTCATTCCCACTTAATGGATGATATTCATGTTATAGTGCTTAAACTTGAGAGTCCATCTGACTAGTCTTCCTGTCGGATATTTCATGTTTTACAGTCACTTTAAAGATTCATGGTTTGTAACAACTGTAAAGTTCATACCATACAAAAAGGGCCAGAAATAATTGATGCCAGGTGTCATAATTTTAACCAGATGGAATCCTCCAATGATTTAACGTTATTTGGAATGATATAGCCAATCCTGGGGGAATGGTCTATTGACTGAATTTCATGTTATTTAGTTCAATTGCTGGTTAATTACTCCCAATTTGGGTTGAGCCAAAATTAGTATTTCACTGAGTTTGGTATTTAGGTTCATGTGGGGTCAATCAGTGGCCCCAAATTAGTATGAGGATCACCAGTGACTAATAGCTGAGGATGATCTATTCTGTCAGCAGAATCAGTAGTCAACACGACAGCCATTCATGGTCCATTGTGGGATTTCCAGCGGAAAGCCAATGTATTGCTTCAGATGTTCGCTGCCTGTACTGATCTGATGTTGACAGATCTGACAATTATGAGTCAAGGCGGCCAAGGTTGTTTCTGGTTCCTAAATTATTATCAAGATAAGGCAAGAATAGAGGTTGGCGAGATGCTGAGATATTCTGACTCAAAGTGAGCAACTGAAGTGGTTTCTGGTGCAATTATATTAACTCAAAGGTCAAATACAAATTTGACGTTTATTTGAATTAATTATTTATATGGTTCACTGGCGACTTAAGGCTAAGGATGAACTCAAAACTAATTTGGACATCGGGAAGGATGGAGTAAGAGGGTTGACTCCAGGAAAAATTAATGTAAATAGAGAAGAAGAAGAGAAATGGTTGGCTGGAAGAACCAGCGGAAGAGCCAATATGTCAGCGATGGGCGCAGTAGCCCTTTTGTAAAATAGTATAAATACCTGGCGCTTCCTTCTCAATAAATATATCCCTTTGCTTATTCTACCTTTTGTTATAAGTTCATATTTATTTCGTTGGTTGTAGTTTAGGTTAAAGGGGATCCCCAAAATGGCATGGATGACATGCCAAGGGGTTAGCTGGCGCTGCTAGCCCTGACACCTAAGGTGAAATGGCAAGGGCTGACCAGTCTTCATACTGGTTAGCCTGCCAACTAGCAGAGCCCAAAGTCGATTTTCTGACACCAGGAGAAAAGCTAATCACTCTTTCTCTGTAATGGTACAAATTCGTCAGCATTGGAAAGCATTTTTCTTTAATAGGACACTGGGTGGTCAATGCCTTTGCCATTCAATTGAAAGAGTATGGCGCCTACAGCTAAGTCAGAGGCATTGGTAAATAGAATGAATGGTTTTCCATAACCTGAATGTCATAAAATTGGCCTTCATTTCAATGAATCCCTCATGATCTTGTTGCAGTTCATTGATATACTCCCCACACAAAAGGGGTGTTTTTGGCAAGAAGATGTACAAGAGGTTCAGCGAGTTGAGCAAAATAGTGATAAATTGATGAAAATATTCCATCATTCCTAACAACACCTGTATGTCTCCAAGGCTCTTCAGCTCAGGCATATTGGGATTGCTTCAGCTTTATTGTACAAGGGTTGAATTCCTTCCTGAAAAATGGCATGTCCTAGAAATTCCAAATCCTGCTGGAAAAAGGAACATTTTGCAGGTTTTAATTTGATGTTGTTCTCTCTAAGCCATTGGAAAACTGACTTGAGGCGATTCAGATTAGAAAATGATTTAATAAATACTGTTATGTCATTTAGGTGCATGATCACACAACTAAGAATTTGATCTTGCATAATATGATCCATCGCCCATTGAAATGAGGTGAGAGCGTTGCATAATACCTGAGGGAGCAAGGTAGGTTTTTTTCTTATGCGCATATCAACGCGCATTTCTCTCAGTCTTCTGACAATAGATCCATATACAAATACAACTGGCGAGGTCCATTGCTGAGAAGAAATTTTTGCCAGAGAGTCAGGCCAAAAATTGAAAATTCATATAATCAGATAACTATTCTTAGTGAGGCTGATTAGCTTCCTGTAAACCATAATATCCTGTGACCACCATATTTCTTTATAAGTAACAGCAGGGATGACCACGGACTCTGGGAGGGCACAATTAAGCTAGCATCTAATAATTGCTTGAGATCAATTTTCAATTATTGCTCATTAACCTTCAACTTTATATATGGCTTCTATTGGATAGTGGTTGAATCTCCAACATTAATACTGTGTGTCCAATTTTTCATTTGACCATAGTTGACATCTGACATGAAGAAAACATCCTGATAGTTTAATTGGAATTAGTTGATCCCAACCTAAAAGAAAAAACATCCTGATAGTATTCAAGTGATTGATGCACTTTTTCATGTTCCTCCTGATCTAACTTATTGGATATTTGACTTGAGGGTAGCGCAAAATAAAATTATTTATGGTTAAGCAAAATCAAGGTGAGTACTAAAAGTTGTACCTGTCAAATTTATTAGTGGGATTGACTGATCTTTCCAGATCTCTTGATAA
Source organism: Massospora cicadina (assembly GCA_022478985.1). NCBI lineage: Eukaryota > Fungi > Entomophthoromycota > Entomophthoromycetes > Entomophthorales > Entomophthoraceae > Massospora > Massospora cicadina. The sequence continues at coordinate 28,803 of JAKSZP010013507.1, forward strand.
TCTTGACTAAGCTCTCTATTTAATTGAGGCAAGCCGAACAGGGGATAAACATTACCAATGCTCAAAAGACCTAAAATTCACAAAAAAATAAAGTAAAATAAAGTCAAATGAGACGGATGGATCCACTTGAACTGACACGAAATTCAAACAAAACAACCAGCCAAGTCAGAAGTGGAAACTGCTATCCATCCATGGCAGTGGGTGAAGGTGGATTGGGAGGCTCTTATTCCTCATCTGTTGTGAACATGTAGTGGCACAAAGCTGATAGCAATGGTGTGGGCGCATCATGGAAATGGGGGTCAAGATAACAAATGGGTTCTTACAACTCAATGTGTGCAATGAGGATGGTGGAAAGATAGTCTAATAGTGCTTTTTCCTCCTCAAGGCGTACTTTAGGTAAGGTGGCAATTGTTGCAAGGTTGTTTCAGGTAATGCAGGTTTTTGGTCCAAGCTTTGCAACTGCCGCAGCTTTTTTAACTGCTGAGTTTGCCACCTGATAGTATTGGAGATGGTCTTTTTGCTGTTTTGGAAGCATGATACTATGTAGGATAGGAGGTGTCAGGCCCATAGCCAGTACTACAACTGATTTTGCAATGGCTTTAGGGGTTGGGCGACATTCAGGGGAGTCAACTGCCTCTTCAGTTAGTTAGTAATCACTTTTGAATGGGGTGGCATCAGGGTGAGGCGCACAATGGCGCTTTGGGAATTTAGGCCGCATAATCAGTATTGAGGTACATTTCAAATGGAGGGGGCCCAGCCCATTCAGATTAAGTGATAAGCTCACCCAATTCATCAAACTCAACAAAATAATCCCATATATTTTGGTTGAATTTGATTGGGTTGTTTGTATATGGGTTATCTGTTGCGTTTGGCTGGGAAAATTTTTAAAGCTTACTTTAGTCCATTATGGCTCCTCATTGGTGGGTTCAGTAGAAGAGGTTCGTTGAGGTAATCTTTGGTTTGTTGATTAAGTGGTTGCTGTGGCTACCACTTTGGGGGATGGGGAAGGATAGTGCCTCATTCAACAAAAATGTTATTAATTCGGCTATGGTGTCATTGTGCATAGAGTCAGGTGTGGATGCCATGGCTCGTGAGCTGGAGGGGCAGCATCGTTTCAAATGGTCCAGTTCAAAACAGGTAGGGCAAATGGTGCACTCTTCATCCACTCGAGCCCAAAAAGGATGGTCTGGGGCAGAGGGGATAATGGTGTGAGGGGGGATTGAGAGAGCTATTTCTGTTGATGCTGGGCATATAGTTGCAAAGGCGCGGGGCTGGTGAGGCGAGTAGCTCCATTAGGAACCACAAATTGTGTCATGGGATCAGAACCATATTCTAATAATCCAGTGATAATTTCATTAATTAGAATTTCAGGTGGTAGGTGGGTAGGGAGGCCTGCAAACTGAACCACAAGAGTGGTATCAGTGGGCAACCTGGTACAAGTAGTTAGGAGGGGGTGCTCTGGAATACCAGAGGGATGGTAGCTACTACTGCAGCATCAACTTCACTTGAGAAGCCAAGATCAAAATACCCCTTAAAGGGGCGGAAGTCAATAAAGCCTGCAGGCTGCATAACAGCCTAGCTATTTTGATACTTTCTCTAACTGATTAGGTAACAACTTGCCATATTCAACCTGAAGGCTAAATTACATTGCTCTGGGGGAGCACAAGGGGGCAGCGTGGAACTGCCTGGGTTAGGGTGAGATGTAAGTATTAGTCCTTAGGTGGGACATAGCATGCTGAAGAGTTCAGATGGCTAGCTGATCCAGCTCAAGCATGTTTCACAAAGGCTGAAAAACATTAGGAGGTGGCACACCACTGCCCCACATGGGGGCAGTGGGCGTCAAATGCATTGACATAGGGAACTTGAATAGGGCAATGATGAGTGGAGCTGTTTTACTAAATTTCAAACTACAATTCAACCAAAAGTGAGCAAATCAAGAGAGAGAGGGTGTTGACTAAGATTTCTTAGTTAGTTAGGTTTACAAGTGGTAGCAAAATAGGCTGCGTGGTAAGCTGGATTGAGGACTCCTATTAAACTCTTGGTTCAAACCTACTTACTACATTGATACTAGTAAATTGTAGCAAGCAGTTCAGATGTATAATCAGGATTAAGTTAGCAGAAACCATTATTTGTTCTCCTAGTTTAATTTTACCTCCTTGGTGGCATAAAATAGCATGCCTTCTTCTAAATCTACTGAGTTGGGAGGTTCTCTAATATTTATTTCAGAGGTAGGGTATTGCAAAGTTAAAACAGAAATAGGCTACTCAACCAGCCAAGAGGATTCCCTCTAGCTGGAGTCTTTATTATCCAGCACAAGTGGAACTTCATAGTTGAGGAGTGATAATATCCTTCTTTTAGATTGACGAAACATCATATTGAATCATTAATTGTGTCTCAATGAGTATGTCATACTGGATAATGTCCATGACAATACTGGGAGTCTAGAAAAATCTTGCCAACTAAGATTGGTAAAGATGAATATGCATCTATCGCCTTGGTGTTGTTTGGACTTGCAGTTCTATATTCTTAAGTTTAATCTAGGTCTGAGCGAGCTTAATCCTTTTGACAATTCAGATGAGACAACAATACTAGGTGATACCATATCCAAGATAGTCATAACTAAGAACTTTTAAAGTACCACTTATACTTTTGGTAATGGTTCCTCCAGAGTTTAGTTGGAGGACTAACATCTACAAGGTGGAATGTTGCATTAAGCTTCCTTTCAGTATTGGGATACTTTTTTTGATCTCAATTAGACTGTGCATGCTCAAGATGGGTCAGATCAACAGGGAAAGGTATTGATCAGTATAACTGGCTGTATCAATTAATCTGGGACACACAGTAACCTGACTGAGGTAAGTGACTTCAGGAACCTGGGTGTCATTGATAAATTTGTTGGTGTTTAAGAAGTCTGGAATAACTAGCTCAGCGTGTGACCTTAAAATTCAATAAACTATGTCCTCGTGGCCCCCTTCAGAATTGTTACCAGATTTGTTCTCAATACACGCATTATGAGCAAAATAGAATGGTTTGCTTTCAAGCACTTTAAGTTAGTCAGCTTTAGAGGTACCTGACCCTAAGCCAACCTTCCTTCTTTTCTTGGCAAGAGCAGGGCTCCTTTTAAAACATGTATCCTTGGTATGGTTATTCTTCTTTCAGTAGTTACATCTTGAATTTTCCTCTTTCTTAGGCTTTGCTTACTTCAAGTTATACACCCAAAGTTTCATGGAGGCCTTTTGGAAGGCTTCAGGATTGTGTATATCAACCACATTGAGAATGACTTCTTTGATATCTAAGACAGACTTGGAGCTTCATTTTTACAGTTTGATGTGCATGATTAGGTCATGGTTACTATACTAATCAGCAATGGCGGCGGCTACGTCATTGCTAATGTAGCATCTTTAGGTCATCAGCGTTTGGGCCTCTATATAAAAGTGATCAGCAAATTTCGCAGGGTTTCATTCCAGCTTAACGCAATTCTCATGAAGGCCTGTTTCTTCATATTCAGGCTCTTCTTGGACCTGAACTCCTTGATGAGCACTTCCTTCACTTCTCTCCAGGTATGCAAGTCGTCCATATGAGGTATCATAGCCTCTTGAGCCTATTGGCTTAAAAAAACAAAATAATTCTTAACCTAATGATCAGATACACCTCCCATCACGGCTTCATAGACATAAAGGAAAAATGTGATATTCCATTATACAGGAGTATACTTGCCCTATAAAGTAGTCATAAAGGTAGTGGCCTCTTATCGTGTAACAACGTGAACCCCAGGAGCTTCAGATTTGGTAGTTTCAATTCGTTCATTGCTATGTTCACCTTACCGCTCAAGTTGAAGTATTTGATCCTGTAGAGGATTAAGATGTTGCTCCATTATGTACAGGCAAGTCCTGGAGTAACATCCAGAAGATTAACTCTTCTTTTGAGAATACCCTTATCATTCTCAAAGTTCTTTTTAAAATGTCCTGTTTGCAATATTGTTGGATAGTGAATGAGCATTATGTTTGAAAAAGCTTGTTCCCATCCTCTAATAATTTAATGTGCTAATTTAAGTCCTTCTTCATCTCTTTACATTTGGTTCTCTTAGGAGGCTTGTCAGTCTTGGCTTTCAACTTTTATGTAAGAATATTCCAGCGTTTTTCCGTTTTGTTGAGGCAAAAGTACATTTGGTTAATGTCTTATTAACTGAGAGATTTTCTACCAGTCGCTTTAGAATTTTAAGTCAATAAGTAATGGAAAGAGTTGACTCCTAATTCACATATGATGCCAGATCCAGCCATCACGGGCTACTCAGGAAAAATTTATTCTGAGCTACTGACGAGATCACAGAGGTTTGATAGGACTCTAACGTATTAATTTTGCCATAAAGCCTGTTCTAGATGGGCCTTGAGAAGCTTATTCTATTCTTCCACCTGATGGTCTAGTATAAGCAAAAGCTATCATTTTTCCATGAGTTTCACTATCTTATATTTGAAGCTCTTCAGTGAAGGCTTCAAGTAATCTCCTAGTATCTTGTCATTCCAAGATTTACTTTTGGAAGAGCATTATAGCTTACTCCACATACTTGATAACACAGGAATCTATAGTCCACATCTGATTATGGAGCTGAACAATGTAGGAACGGTTTGCTTAAATTAAATAGAGGAGGTCTCTTATTCTTTGTGATGCTAAATTATATACCTGTTTGTACGATATCCATAAGGCCATTGGGTAATGATAGGATGGTGAAGTTCCTTGTTATGATCACCTAGTAAACGAACAATATTAATAGAGCATAGGATTTACAAATCGAAGTATATAGAAAAGTAAATTTGTACTTGTTACAAAGCTCATTGGGATAGCATTTGATTTATATAGGTTCATGAGAGTCCTGTCCATGGTGGATTCCCTTTTGCTGCTGGCTCTTTTTCCTGGGTTAATGACTTTATGATGCAAGTCTCAAACTCCTTCATTGAAAATCCGTAGTTAGACAATGAGCTAAGGGAATATATATATGATATATTTGAACTTCTTCAAATGTGATGATGCTTAGCCTTCCCATTCAGTCACCTTTTTCACCATTTTCATTTGTGAACTCAGCGGGTGACACTATCAATTTGGATTATCTTCTATGGTGCGACCAATTAGATGTTAGTATTGCTAAGTGTTGGCTGTGCTCCCTGCAGTGAGCACCAGCTTGTTGGGATTCCATTTTTGAGCTCAATGGTGCTATGTACAATAAGCCTGTCAGTCAATACTTGAAGGTAAATAATATGCATGACAATTATTTTTTAATTTTAAATGTGCCAAGTCAGCGCTTAGACCTGTCAGCTAGATTATCATTTATGGTAAGTACGGCTGTTAAAGTATATTAACCAGATGGATCCTCCCATAATTACTAAAATCTGGGCTTTAATTAGTCAGGCATGTAAGCCAATTGAACTTCTAGATTTGAAGATATAAAATGATGTAATTCACTGATATGTGATCCTCATTTGGTTTGTTGAGCTAGTTTGAGGATCTTTCAGATCTGGAAAGTATTGTGGAAAAAATCCTATAGAAAATTAATCTATTTTGTTTATAGGCAACTAGATCTGAGTATAGTTAGACGCATTTATTGTTAATCTAGATTTATGACATAATAAAAAATTGACGTCATGTTGTTTAGATCACTTAAGAATGATGACAAGGATATAATCAGGTATTATTTGTATTTTTGGCAACTTATGCTGAGGATAATCATATTACTGGCTTACGTGCTGAGGGACCCAATATTCAAGTATGTGATGGATATTCCACTGACTGGAGTTCAGAATTACCGGAATTAAGGCTGAGGATACACAATAAAGTTTAATAAGAGTTTATATATGATTGGTCAGCAACAGATGCTGAGGATGGATCAACATAATTCTTGGCATCAATTATGCCAAATTAAGAGGGATTTCCAGAGAGAGTGCTGATTATTGGGATGCTGGTGATGAATGCCAATGACATTGATAGGCATGCAGTGGATTGCCATGGAAAAGTCCAAGTATAAATAGTTGAATCTACCTACTAATAATTCATTTTCTTTTGCATACCTTTATTAAGAATAAGTGGACAGAGGTTAGCTTAGCTGGTAGAGGTTGGATTGAAGATTTAAAAGTTTTTTTCTGGGTAAATGCACCTAGGAATGCTCGGCGCTACCAACCCCAAAACATGGATATAAGGAAGCGTATGGAGACTTGCCCTTTTTCCAGAACAACAAGTACTTAAGGGGATTAATTACAAGGGGATGAGAAGACAGAGCCAATAATCACCCAGGTGGGTGTAGGGCTTGCTGCGTGCCTCCCAGGAAGGTAATTGACCCGTGGGCAAGTTGTTTTGTTGGATGGGGAGTTGCACTGTGTACTAATAATGAAAGGTGGCTATGGAGGCGAAACAGCAAGGGGCAGTCTTTGAACTTTTGGCCTGGCACACTAATGGTGTTCTAAATGTTTGGATAAAAATTTTGAAAAACTTGAATTGTAATTATTAGATTCAAGTACCAAATAAGTTATAGAATTAACCTAACTTTACTATATTATAGAATAGGGGTTATCTGTTGCATATAACAATATAGCCTCAATAAGAAAAGGGTACTAAAAATAATGAGGTGTGAAATCTGATAAGAGAGGCTCTTGGTCAGGAAATGCATACCAGAAAATACGATGCCATTGTAGCATTCCTTGATTAGAAAAACAGATGTAGAATGTAATAAATTGGTGAGAATAAATATCACTTAAGTCAAATGTTGGGAGATTCCTGATTTATACCCTTTTGTGGCTTCATCTAAATTACTGCCTCATGTGCTAAAATGATTAGATTCACCTAACCTAATAATGATCCTTCATTTTGGTTAGGCAGTATTTCATCTTAGGTTATTTTAGGCTAAAATTTATATGACGGAAATTTCCTAGTGTTATTTGAGCCATACCAACTTTTAATTCATTATTCAATTAATAAAGGTAATTTTTTCAACCCCTATGTGGTTCTAGTTGTTAATTCTGTCATGAAAATCAATCTTTGATATTCTTACCATTCTGTTCAGTATCTAGATATTGACACCCCTAATAAAGATAAAGCACTGAGTAATTCCCTGAGCTCAGGCAATGCCCCACAACATTTCCTGAAGGGTGAACCTTTTTTGGCAATAAGAGTTAGTAATAATATCATTTAGAAGTCCAAGGGTTATGGAAAGCCAAAAGGCTTCCCTTAGAGGTTTACAGGTGGGTAAAAGAGGCTTAATGTCAGGCAAACAGCAAGTAAAAATTAGCCGGCCTGCCAGCCTAGGTGCCAAAGCACCCAAACGGCAAACCAGAATGCCAAAGGATCTGCTGCTGGTATGATTGATATGGAACTGGAAACAAATTTTCCTCAATAACTGCTAATGAGCCAGAATCTCATACATGCACACAATAAAATACCAGACGAGTATGGCCATCAACCCAAGGGGAGTGTGAGGGTCGGCGGAAAAGGCAGTTTACTTTCAATATGAAAAACTAGATTTTAGGAAAGGTTTTTAATGGAAAATTTAGGAAAGAAAAATTGACCAACAATCTTCTCAGTGCGATGTGACTTATTAAATAGTGGTCAATTTAGAGAGGAAAAAAGCTGGGATCAGGTCACTCAAATTTGACCTAACCAGCAAATTGTTCAGAAATGGGGAACAGATAAGTTAACTGGGAACTGACATCAAAGAATTTGGCAGCAGACCGAGTCACTGTCAGTTCAACCTCAAATGTCTGAACTAAGGCTCAAAATGTTTCGGATGGTTAGCATGATGGCGTTTGGCCTGACGAGCAGCGAAAATCCCCCAAGGCCACCCCACATAGGGGAAGTCCCATTTGGTTGGGAATAGTTTGGGAAGCCCAGCCCACCCATGCCCAGTCACTGGGCCATTTGTTCGGTTAAGAGCATTGGATCAGCCACAAAGCCCAATTTGCTGGAAGGGAGCTTCAAACCCTCATTGATGGTGTCAGATGCTATTACCTGCTTGTTGGGGATGATCCCCTGACGATTTTGGGAGGGGATTAATTTTTATGATCATAGTGTTGGCTGAATTGAAACTGTTGGCAATTGTGGCCAATGGGACAGTCTTCATCCCTTTCCAACTACATGGAATCTGACTATCAGGCTGATTCCCACTTGATTTTGGGTCAATCAGATTCATTTTGGCGATCTCAGTTCAGATTTCCCCAATTAACTGTACCAGCTCTGCCAAGGTGAGTGTGGGCACCGGGGGAGGAATTTAAAGCGGAAGAGCTGTTACCCAGCGCTCATCTACCATATGGGTGAGGTCGCCCTGGGTAACAAGGTGTACAGCCACCTTCTTTAATACCTTCTTACTTGGGAACAGGAAAAGGGCCCAATCAATGGCCAGAGGACATTCCCTGGGACTTACATTACCCTTTCCTTTTTCCAAAGGAAGGGCGCCACCACTAGGAAACTGCATTAGAGCCACATTTTTGTGCGCGTTGGGTAATTTGATTGCCATCACCATCACGGTTTTTTGAGGAGGCCAGGGAGCATTGGGGTGGGATTTATGAAACGTTTTGACCAGTTCCATACAGTTTGCACAATTGTGTGCCTTGACACAACTGTTTCTCATAGGCCAGAAACCTTTTTCAAGCCATGAGATATTGAATGGACGTCAGGACTTGCGGGATGCCAGGATATTCTCCACCTTGGCCTCTTCTGCATCCTTGATGATGATCAGTTCAGGTTCCGTGGGAACCATACCCTTGAAAGGTGACAGCTGGGAAACTTGAAAGATGGGATGCTGTTTCCAATGAGCTGGAAGCTTCAACTATAATGCACCGTTATGCAAGACCTCTTCCACCAAATGGGGGCCCAAATGCTTACTTGCAAATTTACGGGAAGGAGCTTGAATTCATAAATGGTGGGTATTAAGCATACCATAGGAGCCCACTGTTATATCGTGACATGGGAGCCACTTATGATCTGCGAACCACTTGTAGTCATCAATAGCTTTGGTGAGGTGTTTCTACACCAAGGATTGAGTTGACCTAATATGTTCAGCGTGAACTGCGGCATCTTAGACCTTAGGCCGCAATCAAGGTCCAACCAAAAACAAAGGATTATAACCCAACGTTGCTTTGTAGGGCGAAAACCCCATAGACACGTGTGTTCCATTGTTATAAGAAAATTGAACGAGGGGAAGGTTGTTGGCCCAGGTGTACTGTGCAGCCGTAGCATAGCAACGCAGGTACTGTTCAAGGACTTGGTTAACTCGCTCAGTCTGTCCATCGGACTGGGGATGGGTATGCTGTGGAAAGGCAGGGGGATATTATTAGGATAGATAGGAGTTCACTCCAAAACCGCGCCATGAACTGTGAATCACGGTCACTGATGATCTCCTGTGAGAGACCAAACATTGAGAACATGTGACATACAAAAAGGTGGGCGGTCTCCTCCAATGTAATTGCAGAAGTGCAAGGAATAAAGAGGGAGTATTTAGTGAAACAATCCACCACCACCATTGCTGCTGTAAACCCATTAGAGCAGGGGAGCTTGATGATAAAGTCCATGGACACCGACGTACATGGACCCTCCACCTGCTGTAAGGGTGTAAAAGACCATTTGTATAAGAGCAATCTGACTTAGTCCGAGCACAAGTAATGCAATTGGCAATTCAGGCCGGAGCCTCTTTTGTTTAACCTGCCCAATTGTAGGTCTGCTTGATCAAGTAGATGCATTTCTTATTACTGGGATGGCAGACCATGGGGGGATTGTGATGTGCGCGAATTACCTCAGTTCTAAAAGAGGGAGGAACCAGTACGCGTGACCAAAAATAAATAAGACCCTCCTCCAATTAATATAGGAAGTGTTTGTTCTTCTGGTGAGATAACTGCTTGACCAGCTTCACGCCCTCAGGGCAGGCCATTTGACTGGATAATAACTGAGCAACTAACGGAGCGTCAGGGGCCAGAGCGATGGAAGAAATGACAGGGGGGACAATTAACAGGATTTGGGTGGCAGGAATCATGGTAACAAGATCCACTTCCTCCAGATCCGTGGAACAATGAGTGGGGCTGTGGCTGAGAAAATTGGGAAGTACATTGAACGCACCTTTTATGAATTTATATTTGAAATTAAAACTGCACAAATCCCAATAGGTTTGGGCTTGCCAATGTGCCAATTTTTGGGGTTTACAAAAGTACAAGAGAGCCTGGTGGTCCATGCGGACCATTAACTCATGTTGAGCACCCTGTAACAGATACCTCCAATAAGTTAATGCTCATGTGACGGCTGCCAACTCCTTGTCATAAATGGCCTAAGACTGCTCCATAGAGGTGAACTTTCAGGAAAAATAGGCGACTGGGTGTTACAAACCATTGTGCTCCTGGAGAAACACTGCCCTCACTGCTACTGATGAGGCGTTTCATGCAACAATATATGGCTTGGTGGGATTGGCGTTCTTCAAAATGGGAGGGGACACAAACATCTTTTTAATCAATTTGAACGCCTATTGGCATTTGGGTGACCAGCAAAATGGTACGTTTTTCCCTGTAAGGGGGTGGAGTGGGGAAGCAAGCTGGGAAAGTGCCAAGGAAATTTTTTTAAGAAAGTGATGGTTCCCAAGAAACTCCGTAGTTGTTTCTGGGTAGTCAGGGTTGGTCATTCTCAGATAGCATCCAACTTATTGAGAGAGATTGCGTAACCATCTTTAAGGACGAGGTTCCTGAGGAAGGTAATCTCCTCCTTATAGAACTCGCACTTGGAAGGCTTGATGAACAAGTATGCCCTATGCAAGGCGGCCACAACTGCTTCCAAGTCAGTAGCGTGTTGTTCAGGAGTTGAGGAGTGAACCAGAATGTTGTCAATATATGCAACTGCATAGGTAAACTGGAGGCCACCCAGTACATTGTCAATCATATGTTGAAACGTAGCGGGAGCATTTTTTAGCACAAAGGGAATTACGCAGAATTAGAAAATGCCTCACTTCATATAGATCGCCATTAATCATTATTGCCCTTTCATTACCCAAATATGGCTAAAAGCATTGATGAGATCCGGCTTGGAAAGCACCTGAAATTTGGCGTTTGCTTGGCTTATTGTCTGCTTTAAAGGGAGGGGGTAGGGATCAGAAACCGTGACTTTATTTAAGTGTCCATAATCCACGCAGGGGCGGAGGGAACTATTGTCTTTTTTAGCAAAGACAATGGGAGATGCGACTGGCGATGTCTCCTTAAACAACTACCCTTTTTTCAACATATTGTCCAACTAAGTGTTGAGAGCAGCCTCCTCCTCTGCTTTGTGGGGATACAACGGGCGCTGATATTCACCAACTCCACCATTGTACAAAATCCACAGTTGAATCTAGTGTGAGGAGGCAGATGATCTGCCTTTCTCAGAATCAAAAATGCTTTGATAGTGCATTAAACTTTCTGGAAAATCGGATGGTATACTTGTAGGAGAGACAATGGAAGTGATAGAACTGCAACGTTTAGCTTTCTTAAGTGTGTCAATTAGGGGGAATTCACCCTACAGTTGATCATGAATGAACGACAGCATGTTAGACTTTAGGTGGATCTTGACATGTTGCTGGCGCCACCATCCCACTCCTAATATCACTGGAAACACCAAGTTTGGCATAGCAGAGAAGCGGTTGCAGAAGCTGAACTGGTGTATTAAAAATGTGACTTGTCAGCAAACCAGGTATGAGGTTTTGGAGGCTGATGACTCAACCATCACTGAAGGACCGCATCCAGGTGAAGCTCCAATTGCTGGGCCGTTTCTACACTCATAAAATTACCCGCAGCTCCAGTGTCCACCAGGGCCTCAAAGGAGACATGATGGGACCCAAAACTAATCTTCATGGGTAATAAGAAGTAAGCGAAGTTCTCTTTATTGGTAGCTGTGGATGAATCCAGTGATACTGAAAAATGGTAGAGGGTCAGGGGAAACTGCTAGGCTTTTATGGGGGGGGGTTAACTCGTTAAAAGTTGGGATGTCAGATCCTACTGACATGGGCAAAATAGCCGCAGCAACTATGGGGTGTGAGTTTGAAGTTTTGAGTGGAACCAGACTATTGTGGACAGTGTGAAATCTTCTTTACAACCTGGTTAAGTTGAAAAGGAGGGGCCATTGCTGCGCTAATATCTACAAGAAAGGCGGAAATAATTAAATATTAGGGTTGTCAATTATGTCAGGCAAACAGCAAGTAAGATTTAGACCAGCCTGCCAGCCTAGGTGCCAAAGCACCTGAATGGCAAACCAGAAAGCCAAAGGCGCTGCTGCTGGTATGACAGATAAGAAATGGAAAGAATTTTCCCCAATAACTGCCAGGTGAGCCATAATCTCATACTGGCACATAATAAAATACCGGATGAGTATGGCCATTAACCCTGAGAAGAGTGTGAGGGTCGGTGGAAAAGGCAATTTTCCAACATGGTATACTAGATTTTAGGAAAGGTTTTTAATGGAAAATTTAAGAAAGAAAAATTGACAAACAATTTTCTCAGTGCGATGTGACTGATTAGTGGTCAATTTAGAGAGGAAACAATCTGGGATCAGGTCCCTCAAATTTGACCTAACTGGAAAATTGTTTGGGAATGGGGAACATATAAGTTAACTGGTAACTGACATCAAAGAATTCAGTGGCAGGCCGAGTTGCTGTTGGTTTGACCTCAAACGTCTGAACTGAGGCTTGGATACGTTTCTAATGGTTGGCATGATGGCATTTGGCCCATCGATCATTAAAAATCCCCCAAGGCCACCCCACATATGGGAGGTCCCATTTGGCTGGGAACAGGTTTGGGAAGCCCAAACCGCTCATGCCTGGTCACTAGGCCATTTGTTTGGTCAAGAGCGTTGCATCAGCCACAAAGCCCAATTTGCTGGAAGGGAGCTTCAAACCCTCATTGATGGTGTCCGATGCTATTACCTGCCTGTTGGGGATGATCCCCGACGATTTTGAGGGGGGGTTGATTTTTTTGATCATAGAGTTATCTGAATCAAAACCGTTGGCAATTATGGCCAATGGGACAGTCTTCATCCCTTTCCAACTACATGGAATCTGACTATCAGGCTGATTCCCACTCGATTTTGGGTCAATCAGTTTCATTTTGGCGATCTCAGTGAAGATTTCCCCAATTAACTGTACCAGTTCTGTCAAGGTGAGTGTGGGCACCGGGGGAGGAATTTAAAGCGGAAGAGCTGTTACCCAGCGCTCATCTACCATATGGGTGAGGTCGCCCTGGGTAACAAGGTGTACAGCCACCTTCTTTGATACCTTCTTACTTGGGAACGGGAAAAGGGACCAATCAACAGCCAGGGGACGTTCCCTGGGACTTACACTTAATCACCAGCAGTTCAAATTAGCAACCCTCAACCTCCCTCTCCACCATTTGAGGCCAACTAAGCTGATGGGAAAGTTGAGAGGGTTAGACTTCTTAGGATAAAGTTTATACCCCATCTTACAGGCTAGTAGGATCTATAATCTGCCAAATAAATTTTGAAGTTGGAATTTATAACATATTTGTTCCTCAAGCCCCAAACGCTACTCAAAAGATATTACCCTAAGCAAAAAAGAGGTGCCACAACTAATAAGTGATATAGGTTAGTTCATTTTATATACAAAAATTTCCTCAAATTGCAGTTGCATTTCACTATTTGATAACCCAAGGGTTAAGTTAAATTGCGGCAGCAGGCTCTACTCGACCTATTTCACCTGGGTAAACCTGAGTATCATGCTCTTATGGACAATATGCTATTAGTGGTATTTTCTCAGTGTCTAACAACTTTAGGCAAGGTGTAGGGCCACTGTATGCCAAAACAGGCTTTTGTTGCCTGCATTTTAGCGAAAACCCCAATCACAATTCTCCATTGCCACTTTGAGAGTCAGGATTTCTACACAAATTGGAAATTTAGATGTGTCAGCCAAAGTGAGTTGAGCTCAATTTGACAAAATAGCCCAAACCTTTATTGGAGATAATCCCCAACAAAAATCACAGCCTTCCGACATTGGAGATCAACCCTGACTTATGCAGACGACTATTGCTCCACTGTGGCTTCTTAATCTTGGGGTTCAAACTCAATCTATGTGGCAATTGAATCCTGTTTGACTGAGATTACCAGACTGCCGCAGAATCCTCGATTGCTAACAAGCATAGATCTTAGCTCAGAACGCTTGAAGATTACTGAGAAAACATCTCTGATCTCCCATATATTGATGATTCTAAAAAAATATAAAACTACTCTTTTTTTACCAGTTAACAATCTTCCCTACCTCTATAATTATTTAGAGACAAACATATACTTAGGATCTACCAAACAAGGTAAAGTATCCTGAGTAAAGTTTTTTAGCCAAGAAAGGAAAGATTACAATCGAATACCCAGGAATTTTAAGTCTTCTGGCCTCAACTTAATTAAGGGAAATGTGGTATCAACCCCCGTGGTCCTGACAAAACTGGTGCTCCCTGAAAGGTATAACCCAAATTCACAATAAGATATAAGATAACTCAATAATGAACAATAATGATTTGGCTTCAGAAAAAGCCTAGTTTCATCAAGCTGCTCATCTAAGTGAAAGGCAATCAATATGCACGTAGGAGATATATCAACAACCTGCGACATTCTATTTCCCCATTTTTGGAGGTAACCCTCAACACTCCATCCGCAGAGTAATATCACTTGCACTTATCAGACTTCGCCAAAGACTTTCAGCTCCTATTATCTATGGCCTTTTCCCCTGGAAGCTGAGTTAATAGAAGATGGGATCTTGAAGTACCATCCCCAATGGTAAATTTAGCCTAAAGATCTTCACTCAATGTAGATCAGGTTGGAGCTGAACGTTTAAAATGCTATTCTCATCAATTTGTGCATCCCACCATGTATCATCTACTACAAGTAGCAGGGTTCCATCATCAGGAACTATCATAGATGCATTTATTGGAGATAATACATTTGCAACTCCTCAAATTATACCAATCTGCCTCTCAGTTTGGCAATGACCAAAATGATATGTTGTTAATCGGTATCTTATGAATGAGATACAAGAAGTGTTAACCCATCTGGATCAAGGGATCATAAGATTTGTTAGAATGAAATTCACTAGTCACTTTAGTCAACTAGAAGTCGTTGTTCATAATCATGTCAGATATTGTGCCCTCAAGTTACAAACTGAAGTTGATAACTATATGTCCTCCATGGACAAATGCCTTTGGTTGTTGGAATAAATGATCTATGAAGTACTTGATTCCCAGGAAAACCTCAATTCTTAAATGCCACAAGAAGTGCCTAGTGATCGCGGACCCCCCAATTATGACAGACATGATGGTAAACAGGGACTAATTAGGCAAACGGGACCTCCTGGACCTAGTACTGACTAAAGAATTCTTGAAAAACGCCTCCAGGCGTTAATTCAGAAAGTTCAAAATCTTAATGTCCAATAATGATGCGTCACCCAAGGAGCCCAAATCACTTAGGATGGAGTTCCTCTCCCCTGAAATTTTCCTAACCACTAATCATGAACGCCTAGGGAACTTGGCAACCCTACCTGCTGTGGCACTTGGGTTGAAGCAAAGAGTTCTCACCACTGAGCAACACCAACTTGAACTCCAAGATGCCACTACAGTGTTAAAAAACGAAGTGCAGCAGTTAAAATAGCTAGTCACCACAAAATTGACCCTTTGTGAAACCCATGATTGAGTAGATTTTGATAATTAAAAATATTAATGGTCTACAAAGTCAAGTGGATGTACTTCATCCGCAAGATTACTCTCAAGATACCATTTTGTTGTTAGGAGAAAGTGCGTCTCCAGTGTTGGTTCATGCCGTCCATCCTCCAACCCCTACAAGTGGTACTTTCAAACCCTCGTCTAAGGAAAAGTACGTCACTGGAGAGGGAAGCAACTTTTCTTTCCTATATTGTTATTAAAGTGCTATGGAAGAAGCCACTGACAACCAACGGCTCAAACACCTGACAAATTTTCTTATTCGCATGGCTCAAGACATTATGATCCCTCATCTAATGCATTGCTATACTTATAAAGAAGTCAAGACTGCCTTTCTTTGGTAATTTAGGAGCAACCTACCATTATCTAACCAGAAACAAACTTTTATAAGAATAAGCCTTCATTGGGGAGAGACTTATAATGAGTTCGCCCATCACTTTTTCCTTGATGCTCAAACTGTTGGTTTCAGATAATCAACTTACGTTAGATGATGACATCGCCGCCTTGTTTTTGGCGTTTGTAAATATGCCTAACATTCTACTTTATATTAAAGCAGTGAAGTATAACTTTAATTCACTTCTCCATACTAAGGAAGCTATTTTGGAAATTCCTGCCAAGCTACTAAACCCGCCAGGTCACCTCGTTTTAACAATAATAAGTCCTGTCCCCAAGTGTTAGCAATTACACTCCTCAATTCACCTACACTTGAATCATTCTGCGCTTTTTGCAAGAAACCCAACCACACTGCACCCTTTTGTTGCAGTTGTCCAAATATGACATCAAAAGATCAGTCTGTATAGGGCAGGAGGCTCCCTATACTAAGGGCATTAAGTGCTACAAGGCCCTTGTTCTAGATCTAGCTCTATTCCCACAACTCACGATGCTTTGTGTTAGCTGCGCTGCCAAAAGTCGACATACCTCTTTCTATTTACAAAAAGACTTCAGCTTTCTTATTTTTATATTAGACAATTACCTAAACTCATTTGGCGGTCAGCTCCTCTATGGAAAGCCAAGCATTGGCAGATGAAACAGACAAACTCATTAAATAGCCCCAAGCTTGGCTAAAGCAGAATCCTTTGTTTGCTTCATTACAAATCTCTAATGACAATCTACTAGCTGCCAATTCCCAGTTCAAATCTTCAGTGTTTTTGATTAGAGGTATTAGTTCACAAGAGTATAAAGTCCTGGCAAAAAATGACACTGGGACCCAGTTAACATTGTTTCTTCCCAACTTATCTAGAAAACAAAAATGGCTCCAGACTTGATTCAAATTATGAATATGGGATGGCTGGTAATTAGTCAACTAAGGCTATAGGGGCGTATTCTGCCCTACCCCTCAAATTAAAAGCTTTTAATTACTGCCCCACCATTGCATTAGAGAATGGCAATTATGAGCTGTTTATAAGAGCTTAACTGATGCAGGAGTTTAACTGCCTTATCAAACTGAAATAAAAAATACCTTTTTGCTATCAGGGTATCAGATCCTCTTAATATTTGAACTCCCATCAAAAGGTAAAGGAGCCCCAAAAAACGAACCTGCCTCCTCAAATACCCGTCCTCCATTTGCAAAGTTCAATATTAAGTCTTAGGAGAAAAAACCAAGTTACCTCCTGAGGCTGTGGATACCAAATACGAGATACCTCTGTATGCCCCCTTCCTATTAAAATACCTTCTGGCTCACAAGTTATTGAGGATATGGGGATCAAGATTCTCACCCCTCCTAATCATGTTTTGGAGCTAAGTAGACACCTAAACCCTTCAATCAAAGTATTGTTGACCTGCCCAGGGATTTTGGATCCTGCCTATGGGAAATCTATCTCTATAACATTAAGGAATTTAACGAATCATACCCTCCAAATTCCTCAGCATGCCCCTATTGCTTATGTAAAACTATTTTCCATTAAGAATATCTCTGATGAGAGATGATTTGGCTCGTTGAAAGGATTTGATCCCCTACCCACTATGGCTCTAGTCAAAAGTAGAATTGGAGACAATCTCACCTCTAATGAACGCCAGAATGTCAAAGAACTCCTTGAGGAGTATGGCGATATTTTTTCCTTGGGACTATGTGACTATGTGAAATATCCAGGGTAATTCATCAAATTGATACTGAGGCTCATCTTCTGTTCAAATTTCGGCCATACCAAAAATCCAAAGTGGATGGAGCTCATTTGGCCTTAGAGTTACAGCAACTGTTGGAGGCAGGGTTACTTATACCTTCTAACAGCCCATGGGCTTCCTCACTCCTATTAATTCAGAAAAAGATGGTGACCCCCATGTTGTCATGGATTATCACCACCTCAATTCTATCACATGAAAATATAGCTATCCACTGCCGCGCATTGATGATTCATTATGCATGAAGCTGGTTTCCACTATTTCTTGGCTATAATTATTGCCAGAGGGACTAACAAGTCGTTTTGTCACTAAAGGGTTTTGAAAAAAATGCGCCCTCATCTCAAGTGAAGGACTATTCGAGCCCATTAAAATGCTGCAAGGGTTATATAACGCCCCTGCTACATTCCAACGTGCCATAAACGGACTTTTAGGTGATTTGAAACGTTCTTGTGTGCTAATTTATCTTGATGATATTACCCATTTTTGAGAACTTTTACCAAGCGCCTTGATCATCTCCAGCATATCTTTCAGCAGTTATGGAAAGCTTTATAGAAACTAAAGCTGTCAAAGGGCTCCTTCTTTCAGAGCGAAATGTATTTTTTGGACATAAGGTAGGTAAAGTCAGTATATCCCCGATGGTTGACAAGGTTATGGCCATTTCAAAGATGTCCCAACTAAATCCCTACGAGATTAAAGATTCCTTGAGTATGGTGGGTTATCATTGATAGTTTATTACCCATTTTGCTGACACAACCAAGCCTCTATTATATCTACAGAAGAAAGGAATACACTTACAGTGGAAAGAAAAGAAACAGAAAGTCTTTGACCTGCTATGCATCTTTCCTCTCCACTTTCAAGTATTTATTCATCTGTATTTTTATAAACCCTTTCTCCAAATCATCAATGCTAGCAATATAGCGATTGGATCCATACTATCTCAGAACAACAAAAACTTAGTGGACCATCCTATCGCCTGCTATAACAAAACCCTAACCAGAGCAAATGCAACTATAGCATTAAAAACAAAAATGCTCGGTGGTACTACAAGCTATTAAGCATTTCTTACCTTACTTATGCGGGAAGCATTTCACCATCATTACCAATCATGCTTCCTTGTGATGGCTACAGAAAATGAAGACCCTAATGGAAATAAGACCAATGGGCCTTAAAACTTCTATACTATAAAAATTCTATAATCCACTGACCAGGGCCCATACACCAAAATGTGAATTGCCTATCTCAGCTTCCCTTATTAACTTTAACTGACCTTAAAGAGGATCAACTCTAGGACCTCTTAACTAAATCACATTTATGGAAAGACAAATAATTGACCCAAAAAGGAATTAGTGATGAAAATTGCAAATCTTCAAGCCAAGTCCCCTCAATTGTGCAGACGTTTTTTCTAATCAGTGGGTGCCCTATGTGCGCCCTTCAGCTTGAACTGATGTCATATTAGAGGGATATTGTCAAGTCAGCCATGGGGAATTTGGAAAACCTGCCAGTGGCTTAATACTCAATGTGTTTTAAAGGAATGTTTGTTTTGAACCAGGATGTATTGAGTCCTGCCTGGTATGTAAAAGCCAAGCCAGACCTAATCCCAGATCTCAACATCAAGTGGTTCTTCCCTGTGGACCATTCCTTACCATTAGCTTTGATGTTGTAGGACCTCTCCCAAAATCCTCCAATGGTTATCAGTTCCTTCTAATAGACATTGACCACGTAATTAAGTGTATTAAAGCAGTATCTCTACCCTCAGCTTCATCAAAGGCTACCGCCACATCTTTGCATAATCAGATTATCACCCAATATGGATGCCCTAAAAACATTCATTTCTGTTAATGAGCAAAATTTTTTATTAATACTGGTGAAAGATTTAGCCAAAATAATTGGAACCACACAGGTAATATCAACCCCCTACCATCCTGCAATCAATGGAATGGTAGATTGGGCAAATGGCACTCTAATGACAACCCTTTAGAAAATGGCTGTGACTTGCCCCTTCATTGGCCTCAATATTTTCCTAGTGCAGTTCTGGCCTATAAAATTAATTATCATCTAGTAACTAAGATGTCACCCTTTCAAGAGTTGTATGACAGAAATTCCCATTTGCCTTCTAAAGCACAGTTTTTGCTTGACCAAGCCTCCCCAAAGCCCCTAAAACACTATGAAAAGTGTTTCCAATGAAATTAATCAACTTTAGGTACTGGATTCTGAAAGTCTATTGGCTACAAAAAGTAGATAAACTGCTCAATTTAATGATAAGCATGACCCTCTACCTACCTTCCAACTGGGTGACCTAGCCCTTTTCTACCATTAACAGCCTGGAGATTGTGACAACAAATTGGGCACCACTGGTTGGGGCCTTACACAGTTAGATATAAACGGGTCAACAAACACTCAATTGTAGAGGTCATTCAGGATACAGTAGTAAACCACATACATAGTCACTTTCTTCATCCGTTTTTCTATGCACCAAGATCTATAGGGGGTTTTGTCAGGATTCTGGCCTGAATCAAAGATTTGGATGAGGTAGATGTTGGTAATCAAGCCCAATCCACCAAAAAATGAAAATTAGTATCAGGGATAATCCCTGATAAATTTTAAGCTATATTAAGATTGGAGACGATCCCTGCCTAATTAGATCGAATATTAATCGCCCAAAACCTCCTAATCTATGGGTAAAAACCTAAGCTATGCAGTGAGAGATTTTATTTGAGCGAGTTACTAAGCTGTTACTGAATCTACAATTTGTAACCAATATAAAATCATAGCTTGGACTGTTTGAAATGGACTGGGTAACCTCCCTGATCTCCCTTATTCTCGATTTTTAAGCAAATAAACTTTTTTAGTACTAGATGGTCCCAACCCAAGGGGGGATTCATCGATGTTAAGCAAATAAACTTTACTCTCTTCTTTTCACAATTTTAAGTAAAGATTGGCCAATCTTTAATAGTAAATGCCTCTCCTGAAAAAGCATCTATAATAAAGCTTTTTAAATTAAGAAAAGCAAAAAGGTATAATTAAACACTCAGGAGCTTTGAAGCACCTGGCTTCAAATAATTTAGGGATACGTGGTATCATACCCCTGGACCCAACAAGGAAATTGTAATGGTTGATTACAAGCACCACAGCCATATCAGACAAGACAATTCAGTCAAATTCAAAGGGTATTGAGGAATAAGCTTCTAGAGATTTGGGTAACTAATGCTAAGAAGTTCTGTACTTGGCTTGTAATTAATGTCTTGTGAAAACTTAAATCTTTCATAAGCTTAAAGACTTAATGTTAACTAAAGCACCAGTACCCAGTAATGCTATAACTTTGACATTATATATTATGACTTCACTTTTTGTATTGCTCTTTCCAATAGTCATGCCAACATTAAAGATGGCTCTGACTATCTGACCAAAAACTCTTAACTCCTCAGGAAGGCAGTTATCCTTAAAAGCCTTAGATAAATCAAGTTTTTAATTTAAAACCTTCTAAACATGGTATCTAAAATTGTTGCCATTCAATATACTGTTAACTATCTTAGTAGGTTTATAAGCTTGAGCCATGTAAGTCTTCCTAATAAGATAAAAATTTACTTGTTTAATTTGAGTTAGGCGGGCACAACCACCTTACTTGAATCTCCATTGACATAGTATCCTTATTCAACCCGTGAACCAGTCTCCTAACTGTAACAAATGGGGCCT
The DNA here is from genome assembly GCA_022478985.1 of Massospora cicadina. Classification (NCBI taxonomy): domain Eukaryota; kingdom Fungi; phylum Entomophthoromycota; class Entomophthoromycetes; order Entomophthorales; family Entomophthoraceae; genus Massospora; species Massospora cicadina. The sequence goes on from JAKSZP010013507.1 coordinate 50,312, forward strand.
CTCCACATTGCTACAAAGCAGGTGGTCAGGAGGGCCCATATGAGGGCTCATAGGCAAGAGAGGGCCACTGTGGTGAGGTCCCGCGTTTGTTGGCTTGTTTTGTGATTTAGATATCCTTGGAACACTGTAAGGATGATGCTCACACTGAGGAGGGCAGTTTAACCTCCAGAGAGAGCATACAGAGAGGCGACAGCTTTGTCAAAATCTGAGGAATGGTCCATGTTGATTCACTCAAAATCCTCGATTTTCCTTTAAATCTCAAATAAATAATTTCAAAATTTTATAAAATTTTATTTTTGATTTTTAAGGTTTTTATTGTATATATTAGAAGACGAAGTTGTCTTAAACACCTTCGCTTGGTTTGATTTTATATTAGGGAACAGGGGATATGGGGAAATTGGACCCCGCGGAGTCCATGGGCGGCGGACTATCTGCAGGCCTATTTTGAGAATCTCAGCCTCCCATATTCTCATCTAGGCCCATACTAGACCATCCGTTGAGTACCCATGGCATTATAGAAACTTTTTTGCATATATTTCTGTTTGGTGAGGATGAATCAGAGCTCATCTCAACCTTATCGCCAAAATTCCCATTTTTGGGATTATTCACCTGGCAGCCCCTGATTTTCTGGGCTGCCCTTCACCACGGCTCTCAATAATTTAATGAGCGGCGGATTCAGCTTAGCAGCTCCTGAAATGTTGAGCTGCCCAATGCTGTCATTTCCTTTTCTGGTGTTATTTGGCTTGACATCTCCTAATTCGTCAAGCTTCCAGATGCTGACATTTCCTCTTTTGGTGTTATTTGGTATGACAGCTCCTGATTCTCTGAGCTGCCTGATGCCATAATTCATGTCACTTCCATTTTTGGCATAATTTGGCTTAGCAGCCCCTGATTCACTGGGATGCTCTTTGCCATCGCCAATTTCTACACATGAGACCTTGGAATTCAGGTTGGCAGCCTCTGATTGGCCCAGTTGACATTTACATCAAAAATTCTTGCCGCCTTTGCCTCGAGGTTTTGCCAGTTTTATGGCATCTGATTCATCAGAATGCGATTTTTGAGGGTCATTGCCCTCGAGCCCTATGCTTTTATGTAAATTGAGTGCAACAATATTAGCCGTGATCCCCACCTTAGGGGGAGTCAGGGCTATGTGGCGGTCAGGCAGCGCCTTGACTGTCACATCACCCACTTCTGAGGAGAGCCTCCTGCGCCCCCAGTATTCCTCCACCTTCTGGGGACAGTTGGCGCAGTCAGCAGCTGTTTGCCAGGAGGATTCTTCTATTTGGTAGCTGACCCATTTCACCAAGTACCATCGCTTTTTGTGAGCGATCTTGGTGTCTAGAATCTCGTCCACCTCATATTCTGCCTCCCCTGGGTTGTCCAACTGGACCAGCTCCGGTTTTGTTGGTATGGGTCTTTTGTACTTCCTAAGCTGCAAAACATGTAAAACTGGGTGTGCGCGTGACCTTCTGGGAATTCCAATTCATATGCCACCTCATTCACCTGTTGGATGACCTTGTAGGGTCCCAGGTTGACCAGTCTGAATTTCCTACATTTTCCTGGGGGTGCGTAGTGTTTTTCATTTATTAATACATAGTCACCATCTTGAGGGGTAGAGCCTCTGAGCAATGCGCATCCACCTTCCTCTTCTGAGCCTCAAAGCCTTCTTCAGGTTGGCTCTCAAAATCTTGAAATTTTCCTTTATTCTGGCCACTAACTCGTCCGCCTCAGGGTTCATTCCCCCTGTGTGTCCCTCCATCATTCAAGGGTGATACCCGTAGTTCACGAAAAAGGGCGACATCCCAGTCAATGAATGCACCAGGTTGTTGTATGCAAACTGTGCAATCCTCAGCAATTTGATCCAATGATCATATCACATAGTGAGGTAGCACTGTAGGTACTGTTCCGGGGTCTGGTTGACCCTCTTCATCTAGCCATCTGACTGGGGTGGTAGGCGAAGGAATGGCAAGGTTTAATTTTTAAATTTTCCAGGAGGTGATCCCAAAACCTGGAGATGAACTGTGGACCCCTATCCAAGATCTCTTCCAGGAGTCCGTGTTGAGCAAAGACCTTCCTCAAAAGATTTTGGCCATGTCCTTCTCTGTGACCTTAGAGTGCAGGGGAAGAACTCAGCATACTTCATTAGTCAGTCCACCACCACTATGACCACATCATAGCCCTCCAATTTAGGGAGCCCGGTGATAAAATCCAAGCTCAGGGAGGTCCACAGCATTCAGGCGATCTGCAGTGGCTTGAGCTTCCCTGTGGGTTTGTTTCAGGATGGCTTTGATTGGGTGCAGGTAAGGCAGCGCACAGTATACCCTCTCACCATTCCCACTAAGCTTGGCCAGGAGTAGTTTTGGTGTATTAGCTCGATCATTTTTCCCACCCCTGGGTGTCCCGCCAGGGGGTGGTCATGGCATAGCTCCATTACCTCAGTTTGAAGCTTGAGCGTCGGGACCCATAGGCAGTCATGGTGCAGGATGAGGCCTCCTCCTTCCTGAAATTCTTGTAGCCTTCGCTGAGGTCCCACCCTCTAGCTCTCTCTGACTGATTCTCCGAATTTGGTGCGTCGTAGGGCTGTCTGAATTCCCTCTTTTAGGTCAGCGCTTTCCTCCTGTATCAATGCAAACAGATGGGGAGGGAGAATGGTGGCCATGTTGAACTCGTCCAGCTCCTCCTTCGCGAAAGTCATTTTTGGGTCCCAGCTGAGTAAGTCTGGGAGTAGTTTGCTCTCCCCAGGCTTATATTCTATCTTAAAAACATACTGATTTAGCTCCAGGTGCCAGCGGGCTTGTCATTGGTTCATCCTACGGGGGCTCTTGTGGAACTCCAAGGCCCTGTGGTCAGTTCAGATCGTGAATGGATGGCGCGCGTATAGCAGAAGATGCTGCCACTCATCCAGTGTCGTGACAATTGCCAGGAGTTCCTTATCATAGACAGGGTAGTTGGTTTCTGCCGGCAGCGTCTTCCTGCTGAAGTAGCATACCAGGTGGTCCAAATCATCCTCCCCTGTTTGCAGTAGGAACGCCCCAATGGCAAAATTTGACGCATCTGTCTCTATAATGAACGGGCAATTGGCGTCTGGGCGCGCTAGGACTGGCGCAGTGAGGAGGGCCTCCTTGATGGCCTGGAACACCCTCTCTTCTTCCCCCCATTTGAAAGGGACTTTCCCAGTCAACTGGGTAAGCGGGATGGCTGTTTCCAAGAGGTCCTTGGTGAATCTCCGCAGGAAATTCACCACACCTAAAAAACTGCGCACACCTGTCCTGTCCATTGGCGCTGCCCATTCCTTCACTGCCATCAGCTTGTCTGGAAAGATGGCTGTCCCCTTTTCAAATACAACGTTTCCTAGGAAAGACATTAAACCCTTGTAAAACTCGCATTTAAAGGGCTATAGACGCAGGTTGGCCTTGTCCAGTGCACTGAGGACCCTCTTGACGTCCTCTGTGTGCATCTCGTGAGACTTGGAGAACACTAAGATGTCATCCATGTACGTGACGCAGCATCTCCCAATAAAGTCGCCCAGGGAATGGTCAATGGTCCTTTGGAAAATGGCAGGGGCGTTCTTGAGTCCAAACGGCATAACCTTGTGTTCATTTACCCCTAGGTGACAATTGAATGTCGTGTACCGTTGGTGCTCTGCTACAACTGGCACTTGGTTGAAAGCTTGAACCAGGTTTAACTTAGAGAACACCTGATTTTCAGCGATCATCTGTGAGATGCTCGCCATCAGCGGGATGGGGTAGGGGTCCATTTCCGTTATGGCGTTTAGGCGGCGGTAGTCCACACAGGGGCAGAGTTCGCCGTTGGACTTGGGGACCAGGAGGATGGGAGACACCACAGGAGACTTCGAGGGCACTATCATCCCTCACTCCAACATATCCTTCACGTGAAGATCTAGGGCTTCCTTTGATCTGGGGTTCAGGGGGTACACTGGGATTCCTTTTGGGAGCTCAGCATCCCCTTTGAACTTGAACGAGAATTCAAAGGGGCCCTGTGGATTTCAGGGAGCGGCAACGCTCTTCTGGAACAGGTGCTCATAGTCTCTGAGTTCCTCTGGTATCTGTTCCCTCTCCGTCCCTAAGTGCACAGAGTTCACACCAGGCCTGCTTCTGCCAGAGGTAAAGAATTCTAACGACAGGGGCTCTTGCTCCTTGGGGTGAAGCATTACCTGGCCCTTCTCCAGATCAAAAGTGTGGGGAGTACTTATGCCACCATTTCATGCCCAGAACGATGGGGTGGGGCAGGTTCTGGATGGCACAAAAGTCTTCCCAGAAATGGTGGATTCCCTGTTGGCGCTTGATCTTGGGCCCAATAGCCAAGCATTCTGATGACTTGGAGGTGTCCGCAAGGGTCACGGTACCCTTTTCTCGCATTTTTACTCCCATTTTCTTGGCTAGATCTTGGTCCATATAGTTTTCTTTGGCTCTGGTATCTACTAAAGCCCACAGTTTCTCTACTTTGGCCCCTTTCTCTTTCTTCTTTCGCTTCAAAGTAAACGGAATAAACAGGTAGGAGGAACTGTTTCCTTTATTGAGTGAAGAGATGTGGGCAGGGGTCAGGCGATGGTTGTAAGTGGGGCCATCCGAGCCACTGGGAGCAGTGGGTTCAGGAGCTGCAAGGCGTGGGGCATTCTCCCCGGGGTCCCCCTGCTCCTGTTGCCCCATATGGCTTGATAGGGGCTCTGACTCCGCGCGTCGTCCGCGGAATCTACTGTGATTACCAGGCACAGGGGACCTGGCCTGGGCAAGGCTAGCTGGTTTTCTACCCGGGAAGCAACAGTGACCTCTTCTTCCAAGGTTGCCCCCAGGCGGGTGGCGGCCATAGCTGTGAGGATGTCTGAGCGAAGGTTCTGTCTGAACATCCATGCGAGCTGGGAAGGAGACACTTTGGCAGCTTTGGCTAGGGGCTGGAACAACCAAGAATACTCCTTAATGGCCATTTTCCCTTGGCCGAGGGCTAAGAGCACAGACCAGGCGGCATACTGAGAGTCATTTGGGGTGGCGGCTCTTTCCACAAGGTGGAGGCAGTCCTCCAGAGAAGCAGGAAGGGCCATCTGAGTTTCCAATAGGTCAGTAAGCCAGATTGATAGGTTCTTCAGTAGGTCTGTTATCACCTGGGCAATCTGGAGGGATGTGGCCGTTGTACCCCAAGAGGCCACTGTAAGGCGGGCATGTAATCTAATGAAGGAGAAGGTGCCATGCATAACACTCAACTCCTCCGAGGTCAATGCTTGTCTAAACTTGGACGTAGCATCCACGTGTTGAGCATAAGCGATTGAATTCCCTTGGGATAGGAGACAAGCGGCTTCCCTCAGAAGGAACAGGATGGAGAAAATGACCATCAGGAGAGTGGTAGTGTGCTCGTACCAGGCAGGTAGGGCTCTCTCATGTGGTCTTCCCATCCCATCCTATAAAAGGGAGATGAGGTTAAAAGAACTTCATCTAATGTGATGAATGGGGTCTCTCCACATTGCTACAAAGCAGGTGGTCAGGAGGGCCCATATGAGGGCCCATAAGCAAGAGAGGGCCACTGTGGTGAGGTCCCGCGTTTGTTGGCTTATTGAGTGATTTAGATATCCTTAGAACACTGTAAGGATGATGTTCACACTGAGGAGGGCAGTTTGGCCTCCAGAGAAAGCATACAGAGAGGCGACAGCTCTGTCAAAATCTGAGGAATGGTCCATGTTGATTCACTCAAAATCCACGATTTTCCTTTAAATCTCAAATAAATGATTTCAAAATTTTATAAAATTTTATTTTTGATATTTAAGGTTTTTATTTTATATATCAGAAGACGAAGTTGTCTTAAACACCTTCGCTTGGTTTGATTTTATATTAGGGAACAGGGGATATGGGGAAATTGGACCCCGCGGAGTCCACGGGCGGCGGACTATCTGCAGGCCTATTTTAAGAATCTCAGCCTCCCATATTCTCATCTAGGCCCATTCTAGACCATCCGTTGAGTACCCATGGCATTATGGAAACTTTTTGCATATATTTCTGTTTGGTGAAGACGAACTAGAGCTCATCTCAACCTTGTGCCAAAGTTCCCATTTTTGGGATAATTCAACCTGGCAGCCCCTGATTTGCTGGGCTGCTCTTTGCCATAGCTCTTGATAATTTTGATAAGCAGCGGATTTAGCTTGGCAGCTCCTGATTAGTTGAGCTGCCCAATGCCATCGTTTCCTTTTCTGGTGTTATTCAGCATGGCAGCTCCTAATTCTCTGAGCTGCCCAATGCCGTGATTAATGTCACTTCCATTTTTGGCATAATTTGGCTTAGCAGCCCCTTGATTCACTGGGCTGCTCTTTGCCATCACCAAATTCTACACATGAGACCTTGGAATTCATGTTGGCAGCCTCTGATTGGCCCAGTTGACATTTACATCGACTTTTGCCACCTTTGCCTCGAGGTTTTGTCAGTTTTGTGGCATCTGATTTGTCAGAATGCCATTTTTGAGGGTTGTTGCCCTCGAGCCCTATGCTTTTATGTAAATTGAGTGTGACACTATTAGCCGTGATCCCCACCTTAGGGGGAGTCAGGGCTATGTGGCGGTCAGGAAGCGCCTTGACCGTCACACTAACTATTAATTTCATTGGCGAATTATGAACCAATTAATTGATCCTACAACCTCCTCTTTATGCTCTTCAATCTTTTCTTTTTTATCTTTGCAAAAATTCTACAGAAATGCCTTAATGACGATATTTGTTGCATGTGAACCTTGTGGAATTTTCATACTTCCATTATATTTGGTAAGCCTCATCCCTAGACTTATCATCACAACTTTAATCAACTTAAATGGTCTTAGTATTAGCTTGATGTTACTGATGGTTCTTATGTCTTAACTCCATTTAATATGCAGATTTAACCCCCAAAAAAGGCCTACTTAATGGCTTTCAGAGATTCAGCATTTTTAAGGCCTATGCCAAGTGCATAAGGATTTGTGAGTATTATTTCAGCAAAATAATAAAGACAGTCTTAAGGCGACTAGATCTAAGGCTCCAGTAGTCCAAAGCTGTTGTGCCTTGATTTAAAACCAGTTTGCATAGTCCAAAACTGAATCAGACTTCCCATTATCATGGTGAGGAATTCTCTTTCAATATTTTGTATGTCAGGTGCTCTACCAAGCTTAAAAACCAGAACTCTTTAACTTCATATCAAGTGTGATGAAGCGAAGTTTACCCTAAGCACCTCCTGTTCTTATCATCCCATAAATTCCTGTACACTGCGAGCTTTCTGTTTGTTATTGGCTCCGTCCAACTATTTTAACACTTTGAGGATATTTGGCTACAGTTCCCACGCCAGGAGCAAATTAGTCTTGGAGTACAGCCAAAAATTGTGATCTTTAATCTCAGTCTGATGTGTCAGTTAGACCACCATCGCTGGTGTATTGGTACTGGTGGTACATCCTTTAAAAGTAGTTAATGGTTTAAGGGATGAAAGAAGTCTCATTTTTATGGTTTCCACGTCCTTCTTCAATCAATCCAACTGACTGTCATGACTTTCCATGATTTAAAAATAAAGTTTAGGCTATTTATTGTTTCGTTGTTCTCAGTCTTTAAGGTCTCCAATTTCTCTCCCACTTGAGTCATATACAGCTTCCTAATTCTTTCCTATGATGGTGATGATCTGACTCAGCTTAGCTCAATTGTAAAAGTAGCTATACGCTTCTTTAATTTGTTGATTATTCTGTACATACTCTGCAGGGCAAATATTCTTGAATTTCTTCCCCATGATACGCTTTGATGGTAAAGTTATAGAGCTCTGCGCAATAGCTTAATAGTCATCCCTGTAGTGAGCTTCAATTTTTCCAAAGTGGCACGCTCACTAAGGTTGTGCTGATGATAGTGGTAGAGCCTCTTGCAATAATCTTTTTTGTTCACAGGATTTGTCATCAGATCAGTTGGAAGATCTATTTCTTTGTAACTGGAACTTTTTCTCATATTTAAAGATGTCCAACAATGATATAACCTTAAAGTAAAACATAACGGGGCTGCTCTGAGCACAATGTAACTCTCTCAATCTCAGCTGACAACAGGAAGGCTAAGTCTAAACCTTTCATTTTAACTATAATATGCACTACTAGCACAAAATAAAGATGACAACTATAAAGACAGATTATATGAAAGTCGTTAGTTCATTAGTATGTCAATAAATTTTTTATATTTAAAAAACTCAGGATGTTTGAAATAAACTTGATTTATACAACTCAGATTTCTCTCATAAGGCGTTTGTGCCCATGCCACTTGGTTTTAGCCCCAGTGGATCCCAATTCCCTTTTTTTAGTACTAGATGAGGAGCCCAATTCCTTAATCCTCCTGAAATCTTTTGGCTTCTTTCTCAGATTTATATGGATCTCTGGCCTGTTTATGAAAACGTGGCTGCTGCTTTGAATGCTCTTTTTTTTATTATTACACTTGTGGATCTTGCTGTCACATGGGCACATAACTAATCCCAATTGATGGGGTTTGTAAAATTGATTTGCTTGCCAATTAAACTAGCATTTGCATTAGTAAGATTTAATAATACATGAACTCTCTTTAGATGATTTAAAGTAAATCAAATATTTTTAGCAGTCAAACTAAAGGGTATAAAAGGGAATTCTCCTATGCGTCATCTTTGACATTGTGCACATAGTCGATGGGGCAGTTATTTAACTTGCTTGTCCTTTGACGTCATGCTTACCAGATGTCAAATAATTTTGTCAATCAGGGTGTATATAATGGCCTCCACTATCAGGGATTATAGCTTTTTATAGCCTATAAAAATAGCTATAAACCTCTTTATAAATATTTTTTGAACCCTGGCCCTGTTAGACTGGGCACCACTTTTTTGACTATAATATGGTTACTGTTAGGCTTTTTCCCATAACAATAACATTATTTATCATAATTCAATTAAACAGCAAAATTTGATAATCACATAGGAGAGATGGGAGATTTCAACAAATCAAAGTTAAATTGGGCGAAAGCTGTAGCAGGCAATGGGCAAAACAATGCACCAAAGGGAAAGAAACGCCCTGAAGGGGGACTTGGAAAATGCCGCCAAGAAACCCTAAACTTAGACACCTTTTGGATTTTGTGGAGTTCACCACAAAACAAAACTTATACATGGAAATCCAGTATGCCCAATCCCATCAAAGGTAGAGCATGGACTCCAACTTTTCCTAGGGGTTAATTATCCACCTTTGTGGGAGAAAGTTGGTGAGGCACAAGCATCTTATTCCCCCATGCAGTGTACGTTACCACATATACCATCCACTGCAGCTGAATAGATATGGTCTTTAAAACCAAAGAAGATGCAGATGCCACCAAAAAAGTCTGCATCAAAATTGCACTCCTAAGGGCAAACGAATTGTGTGCACCGCACACACCAGATGGAACAAGGTTAACACTTTGTTCTTCTACTTCAGCTTGCTCCCTACCAATCTTCCCCACAAAGTAATCAAGGAGGAGCTCCAAGTTAGACTTGCCAGCTACAGAGAAGATAAACAATTCAAACTACAGAAGTTTCACCTGATGCTAAACCTGTGCTCCAGAAAGGCAATCGCCATGATTAACACCATCCCCAAGGTGACCAAAGACCTCAAAACACACGCACAGTGGTGTTTCAACTCCCAGATGGGGAAGTGTTAAAGTTATTCTGCATCACACCGGAAAGTGAACTGCCTGTCTGCAATCACTGCAGCGCATTGGGGCACAAGGACACACATGCCACATGAAAGATGGTATATTGGCCCCAGACTTTTGAGATGACGCCATGGATGAAGACGACGAAGACTTAACCAAAATAGTCGACTCCAACCACACCTTCCTCTGGGGAGAGTATGTGCAATACATCCTCATAAACCCAGTATCATCCACAATATGCAAAATGGTACAGAAGGCCTGCAAGCGGGCAGCATCCAAGGCTTCATCACTCGCAGCCTCCTCCATTGACCCTGGCCAAATTCATGAGGACATAGAGGAAATCAACTGAGACAACCAATCAGAGCAGAATTCTCAAGCTGAGGAGGACATAGAGCAAATCAACCGAGCCACTCAATCAGAGCAGAATGGCCAAGCTGAAAATTTTCTCAACAGTTTGAATGAATCACCACATGGTATCAATCAAGCGAACTTAACAGGACAATTCAGCTCCACTATGGGCAAAAATGCAGGACCCATATCTACAAATTCGAACCCAGAAACCACAAAAAAAATAAGCACACTGCACTGAACCACCATGAGTCTTGAGCGGCAAAATCTGACTTAAACCTTTAAAAATTGCAAGACCCATGCAAAATTGGCACAGGGCAAGGAATCAGATGATGATAAAGAGTGAATAGACCCAATGACGCGGAGCAAGCTCAAGCAATGGTGCTCTGGGTTTGGGCCAGGCGGCCCCACCATTTGCTCCTGAGGCGCCATGGGCACCTCAGTTTCAATAAGGATGTTAAACATCGCGCGGAGCCAGGGCTCAATTGTCCCAAGCCAAAAATCTGGACTTTCTGCGAAAACCCCCTGTAGATATCTTGGCCATTAAAGAAACTCACTGTCTACAGGGAGAAGAGAATTCATTCAGCCAGGGTATCACTATCCCTATTGGTATGGACGTCCCACTGTGGGGTGGCTGTCGCAATAACAAAAAATTAAAAATCAATAACTGCTCTTCATATCTTCATGGCCGCAACCTGGTAGCAATGAACACATGCTAAGAGGACACAATATTGATAGCATGCATCTATGCACCGTGCACTGCAGCCAAGAGGAAACAATTCCTTGAAACCATCCCAACACTCACCCTCCCACCAGAACCATCCTGTTAAGCGACTTCAACTGCTGGGCTAACCCCAACATGGACCAATGACCCAACCCCAAAGGATACCACCTGGGGCACATCAAATCTCATGAAATAAAGGCATCCCTTGGCCTACATAATACTATCCCCCAGGTCACCACTTCTTCCCCACATGACCCGCCCAAACATACATGATGGAATGCTCATCTCAATGAGCCAATTGACTTCACCTCGCTCTGAAAACCCACCGCATGAACATCTCCAACTTATCAAAAAAAATCAATTTCTATGACTACCGACTTGTTTCAGTGCAGCTTGCACCAACCAGAACTACCACACAGGCTGACCTGGAGGAAGCTACACCTTAAAGCATAAAATTGGCGAAATGTCTGACTGGGTCAAATATGAGGCCACAAACCAAAAAATTGCAATCCAATTTATATCAGACCCCATCAAAACCTGGGAAAATTTCAAGGTCAAACTAATAAATAAACCTCGCCATCTCGCCTCAAGTAAGTACACTGCTGACAAAACTAAAATCCGGCGCACCTTGGCGGAACTGGACCAACTTTGGCTCATCAATCCAAAATCTGGCTATAGCCCCAACTGGGGGCACAAATGGGCAGAAATATCCGCCCGCCTAAGCTCCTCTATCTTTGAACACCAGAACTGAATCAAAGTATCAAGAAAAGATAAGTTCAAAAAAGAAGGCGAAACTTGCTCAACGTACTTCTTCCACCAATTCCACTCCTGTGGCAACCGGCCCACATGCATACAGGTCCGCAAAGATTATGGAACTGTGGCAACTAACCTAGTGGAAGTCAAGGCGAAAGTACACCACTACTACACTATATTATACTGTGACACCACAACTAATTTCCCAAAAATTTCAAGTTTTTATACATACCGCCAGAATACAAAGTGCATCTCTGGACTATAACCTCCTAAACTAATCATCCAGGAGGAGCTTTGAGACAATTTCTGCGGTGCACCACTTGGTAAATGACCAGGGCCTGATGGGATACCCTACAAATTCTACAAAAATTACTTCAAGCAAATCACCCCTCCTCTTGGCATCAATGAACCATTGACTGCTGGAGACACGCCTCCTACCTGGTGGCCAGGACTCCTATGTCATAACCCTGTTTAGGAAGGGCGACATCCGGACCTAGCCAACTGGCGCCCAATTGCACTCTCTAACACTGATACAAAACTACTTACAAAAATTTAGCCACCAGATTAGGCATAATAGCCTCCAAATTCCTGTCGCCCAAACAGTTCAGGTTCATATCAGGGCGTTCAATATGGAGCAAAAAATAGTCCGTCGCCAACATATGCCAGTCCAAAGCAACTGGAGTCCTGGTATTCCTAGACCAGGAGAAGTTATATGACCGCGTTAGTTGACCGTAACTGAAGGAATCCCAAGCGCCTTCAAACTACCACCCAGATTCATAAACTGGTCAATGCTCCTTACAGAATCCGCATCCATGGCTGTATGTGGCCCTGGCTTCCTAACTAACAAGATCACACCACACAGAGGGATCAAACAAGAAGACTCCCTCAGCCCACTGCTGTATAACTTCAGTATTGATTCACTCCTTCGCGTCACTGACTCATGCCTCATGGGCATAACTGCACAAGACTAACCAACAGTCCTGATACTAGCCTTTGTGGATGACTGCGTGGCAGGTATAGCTAACAGAAATGATTCCTGACTTCTGGAACGCACCATGAAGAATATTTCATTGTAAGCAAAACGTTGCTCAACAAAAGGAAAATGGAAATAATCCTCCTAAGCAAGTACACATACAACTGGGCCACAACACCCAAACCTCTCAACCCTACACAAAGGAATAACCCACTCATCTTACCCTTCGTATCACCTCCTTCAACCAACCCTGTCCGCCACCTTGGGATATGGATGGAAACAGGGGATATGCTAATGAGAAAATTGATAACAATCTACTACAGCAGGTGCAAACCGTGTAGCTATCCTCAAGGGTTTCCCCAGGACTAATGGGGCGAGTAACAGTTTTTAGCTCACTCATCTCCTCGATGATGTGGTTCCCTTCTAAACAATCCCCTTATCAACTACATTCATATTCTCAATCCGCGCACTTATCCAGGGTTGGCTGTGGCCTGAGTCTAGCCACCTGTACAGGTGTAAACAATCTTTGGCCCATGCTCCAGCGGAGGCATGGGCCTAATAGACTTTGAGGCTTATGCCAACTGCATATTGGGCACCTTGATAGAGGAAGTCCTAGCCCCAAACCTCCCACAAAAACACGAGTTTATAGCGGTATGGGCCAACTTTGCACAGGCGCTCAAACTATCCAACCCACACAACCCGTCCAGCCTGCTCACATACCTTGCAAACCGCCCCAATGCAGCAGGCCCACATGGAACCTGTCACTATAAACGCCTCCTCTGCACCATTCGGCACATAGGGTGGACCATCACTCTCACAGGCACTAGTCAGGGAAGGGGAAGGCCAGATCTCACTTCACACTAAGGAAACCAGACGACCACCCCCAGAGGGACACACACAACGTGGCCCCATTCATCGCAAGAATCGACTACCTGGATGCTTTAAGAATCTCATACAATCTCAACACTGAAGGCAATATGGAGGCTAACACATCATCCGCTCCTCCAGCCAAGGGTAAGAGCTAACACCTGGAGTTGCCTCAAAAGAACCTACAGAACAGCATATCGCTCCAACTCTCTTCATGCAGTGTGCACAGTGTGTGGAGGGGATGACACCCTGCACACCACCTTGACGCATGCCCCCCATCAGAAGCCATATGGCGGGAAGTTGTGCGTCTGTTATAATCCCAAAATGACCATGAGCTGTCAATCTATAGAAGTCTCCTCACACTCCGACTTGAACCCCTGATACCACCCGCACTCCACTCCCTGATAGTCGCCATTGCACTGCAGACAATCCACACTGTAGCACTGGATGCCTTCAAGGGAACCGTGCCCACCATCAGAAGGACAATCAGCAGATTTCACCTACACCTACTGTAACACTTTCAAGCCTCGCTATACAGATACATGAGACCAAAGCAACAAAAATCTTGTTAATATATGGTTCCCAATATGGTTTTTGCATATGGACCCCTTCCTCCACACCTGCTCCATAATAGGGGAAACCCCTTTGGAGTAGGCATTCAACACCTTTATACCTGGCAGTACTGGCTGGCAACAGAGGTAGCTCGTCTACTCTGGGGTGCCTAAATCTCGCTATACTTCACCTCCCCCTATCCCATTAAATATCAGTATTGTCTGTCCCCTTGTCGGCTTACCTCAGTTAAATAAAAAAGTCATTACTAATGTTATTGAACATAATAAATTAGGGGTCTATAGGAGCTGTTTTCCAAGTTGAGGAATGAACCCTTATAGTTGCGCATTTTTCAACTATGCATTTTCCTGGGACCCACTATCATTAATTGTAAAAATAGAGACTTTTAGAACTTTGATAGCAATATGAGTTACTAGGCTGTCAAAATGTGGTAGCAAAGTGGGGAACATGGGTGACTTGTCAGAAAAAGAATAAGATTTAAAAAAATATTCTTATCATAAATATATAGTTTTTCACCCAATAATCTCAGAGTCAATTTTTAAGAAAGATTAGATTTTGTTAGAGGCATAATATTAGAATCATCATCACAAAGAGCCTATTTTTTATGACGACTGTTGGGATTCCTACCAGTTTGCAGATTTGGTTGTGTCAGCTGACAGGAATCAATCCCCATCTGACCATATACAGCCCTCTTCTCTGTTGGGGATAATCCACAACGGAAATTTAATGACTCTCAAAGTTGGGGATCAACACTGACTTATGCAGTTGATTATTGCTCCCTTAAAGCAATCTAATCTCAAGGTTAAAGCCCAATCCATGCGGCAAGTGAAGCCTATTCAATTGAGATAATTGGCCTGCCACAGAAATCCTGATTTTTATGAAATTATAGATCTAAGCTTGGACTGATTAAAATTTTACTGAGACAACTCCCCAATTTTCTTTATACTGTGGCTACTAAGTTAGAAACTTACTTTCTTATTTTTTCAATTTTAAGTTAAAACTGGTATATTTTATTTGGAATTGTCTCTCAGACTCAGTAGTTTGAATAAGACTTTTCAACCAAGAGAAGCATAAAGGTGCTATCCTAAACCCTTGAGCTTAGGGTCCCCTGGCCTAAAATTATCAAGGAATATGTGGTAACGCACCCATGATACTGACAAAACTGGTTCTCTATGCTAGGTACAACCCAAGTTCATGGTGAAATTATAAAAATAAAAAATGAAAAAGAAACAATGGACAATAACGATTTGCTTCATAAAATGCCTCAGTAATGAAGCTGCCTATCTCAGCGGTTGGGTGATCTTTATGAACATAGGAGATACAGTGACCAACTGCAATATTCTCATTCCCCATCAATGGAGGTGACCCTCCACGTGACATATGCTGAGTAATAAAACTTATATTTATCAGACTTTACTGAAGTTTTCCAGTTCCTCTTATCTGGGGCCTTTGTCCCTGGAGGCCGAGCTAATAAAATATGGGCTTGTTAAGTGCCAGCCCCTATGATGATATTAGCTCAGAGTTCTTTTCTCAATATAGAATAGGTTGGAGCTGGACGTATGTAACGCTATCTGCATCACTTTATAAATCCCACCGTGAAACATCCACTTTAAATAGTAGGGTTTCATCATCAGGAACTATCTGCAGATGCATTTGTTGGAAACACTACACTCACAGCTCCTCTAATTCTACCAAACTGCCTCCCAGTTCAGCAATGAAAACCAAAATGCTATATTTCTGGAAAATCGGCAGCTTAATAATGAGATACAAGATGTGTCAACCCGCCTGGATCAAGGATAATTGAGTTTTGTTTAATTGAACTTACTAATCATTTTATTCAACTATAGGTCGTTATCCATAACCAGGTTGTATATCGTTCCTGCAAAGTACAATCTGAATTTAATAACTTTATCACCTCTGTGGATATCACCTCCAATCATTGGAGGAAAAGATCTATAAGTTATAGGATAGCCAGAATATTCATTCTTCGGTGCACAAGGAGTTCCTGGTGAGCGGACCCCTGGTTATTACTGATGTGATGGTGAATGGGGACCCCCTGGTCGTTACGTATAGGATGGTGAATGAGGAAACCCTGGTCATGACAGACAGGATGATTGACGGGGACCCACTGGGCCAAGAGGACCTCTAGGACCCAGTGTTGACCCAGGAACCCCTGACGAACGCCTCCAGGCGTTAATCCAAAAAAAAAAAAAAAACCTTAATTTCCAATTGGGACTTCACCCAAGGAGACCAAATCAATCAGGATTTCCCCTCTCACCCATAGTTTCCTTACCTGCTTATCGAAAACGCCTTAGGACCTTGGCAGCACTACCTGCTGTAATATGTGGATTGGAGCAAAGAGTGCTCACCACCAAACAACATTACCTCAAACTGAAAGCAGCCAATACCACTTTTAAAAGCTAAATGTGACAATTTACTAACTTACCACCATGAAATCAGCTCTCAGTGCCACTAATTAATAAGTAATTATAATAATCAATGTTATTAACAATCAGCGGAGTCAAGTGGATGCACTTCAACCTCAAGCATATTTTTGAGATATCACTTCTTCATTAGGTAAAAGCGTAGTCCCAATATTATTTCATGTCATTCAGCCTCCAACTCCCCTTAAGTGGTACATTTAAACCTTCATGTAAATTAAATTATGTCTCCATGGAGGGAAATATCTTCTTTCTTATATTGCTTTGAAAGCTCTATGGAGGAAGCGACCAATCACCAATGGCTTCAACACCTGATGAACTGTCTTGATTGCAT
This sequence comes from Massospora cicadina, assembly GCA_022478985.1. Lineage (NCBI taxonomy): Eukaryota > Fungi > Entomophthoromycota > Entomophthoromycetes > Entomophthorales > Entomophthoraceae > Massospora > Massospora cicadina. The sequence continues at coordinate 66,956 of JAKSZP010013507.1, forward strand.
GGCTCAAGATACTATGGTCCCCCATCTGATGCATTGCCATATTTGGCTGATGCCAAGCCTGCCTTGCTCCAGGAATTAGGGAGCGACCTAACCCTATCCAACCAAAAATAGACCTTTATGGGCATCAGCCTTACTTGGGGGCAACTATCAATGAACTCACCCACCGTTTTTACCTCAAGACTCAGACTCTGGTTGCAGAGATTCGTCTTTTGTTAGATGATGCTAACACTGCCTTGTTTTTGCCATTTAGAAATATGCCTCATATCCTACTTTATTCAAATGCGGTGAAATCCAACTTGAAGTCCCTTCTCCATATTAAAAAAGCTAATTTTATAAAAACTCATATGAACTACATAAAACCACTGAGCCACCTCGTTTAACAACAATAAGCCCAGGACCCAAGTGTTAGCCGCTACTCCCACCAATTTGCAAGCACCTGAATTATACTCCACCCATTGCAAGAAAACCAACAACATTGTGGACTTTTGTCACGTACTCCAACAAAAGTTGGCAAAAGATCAGTCAATAGAGGATAAGAGGCTTCCTATGCTGACGGAAAAACAAGTGCCTCAAAACCCCAGTTATAGCTCTAGCTCTATCCCCATTTCTTCAGGATGCTTTATGTTAGCTGCCCCTGAAAGTTGACGTGTCTCTTTCTATACAAGGAAATAAAAATCTCCAGCTTTCTTACTTTTATGTTGGTCAGTTACCAAAAAAGTTTAATCAATTCTTCTATGGAAAACCAAACACTGGAAGATAAAAATTTTAAACGCATTTAACTATGCCAAGCTTGGACATGAATCAGAATCCTCCGCTTGCTTTACTGCAAATCCCTAACAACAATCTACTAGCTGCTAATTCCCAGTTTGGATCTTTGGTTTGAGTCAAGGTAGTCGTACATAAGGTTAAAGTCCTGAAAACTGACACCAGTTCCCTGGTTAACGTTGTTTCCTTCTGACTTAACCATAAGATAAAATGGCTATAGACTTGGTCCATGATGCTAAATATGGGACAGCAGGTAGTATGTCTTTTTAAGGCGATTGGAGCGTATTCTGCCTTACACTTTGATTTTTAATACTTTTAGTAACTGACCACGCTATTGTTTTGGAAAACATTACTCATGAGTTGCTTATTGGGGTCCAATTGATGCGGAAAAACAATTGCCTCATCACCCATAAGGAAAAGTGCCTATAGCTTTTAGGGTATCAGATTACATTAATATTTGAACTCCCCATCAAAAATAAAGGAGTCTCAAAAAACGGACATGCCTTATTAAATACCAATCCTCCATTTACAAAGTTGAATACCAAGTCTTAGGGGAAAAACTAAGTTACCACTAGAGGAAGGGATGCCAAAGAGGAGATTCCTCTATTTTCCCCACATCCTATCACAATACCTTCTGGCTCACAAGTTATTGTAAACATAGGTATAAAGATTCTCACCGCTCCAAATCAAATTTTGGAGCTAAATGGACACCCAAGACCTTCAACCAAAGTGCGTTGACTTGCCCAGGGATTTTGGATCCTGCCTACGGGAAATCTATCCCTATCTTATATTTATTAAGGGAAGGTCAACCAGGGGACAAGCACTTCCAATATAGTAAGGGAACTAATGAAATTCGAAAATTAAAGACACCCCAGAGGGTTTAAGGTACCTCTTGTCTCCAGAATCACCAAGTTTAGGACGGTAGGGAAGGGGGGTTATGATGGCTTATCCTTGAATGCAGCATGTATGAAGGAAAGGATTGACCTTTAGGAACCATATGGGGAACCATGTGTTGATTGTCCTTCTGTTATGGGAGGCCATGTGTCCAAACAGCCATTCTTAGAAATGTTCTAATATATGACTGTGGAAGCGATGGATGGCTTCTTGGATTGTAGGTGCTGCTCCTGTGAACGATTCCAGTACCATTGTATGTATCGTCCATAGTGCTATTGCTACTATTAACGCCCTGAGAGATGGGTGGAAAGGAAAATCCATGTTTATAGCGAACATGTTCCTAGTTAGGCTGAATGGCTGTCCGTTTTCTTGGAGGAATAGGCGCATATCCTCTTTCCATACAGCCACTGATGTTGGGCTTTGTTCTAAACGGTGGACTAGGCTTCCATGCTGACCACATATTGTACATGAGGTGTGAGTGGCATTTGACCGTTCAGCTGTGCGGTATACTCTCCTCATACATATCCATACATGTGCTCTTATGCTGGGTTGGAGTAGAGGATGATTTGTGTATCTCCATACTCTTCTTTGAGTCTCCAGGGTGTAGGGTATGTCCATATGGTCCAGGTAATCTATCCTGGCTATGGTACTTGGGCTTTTGCTTATTATATTGTCTGAGACTATTTGATCATTGATCTCCTGTCTGTGAGTTAACCTTGGGCATCTTTAATGACTGGTTTGGCCATTTATGTGTATCCGCCATGTCGCTCTTCTCATGGATAGGATTATTCGTTTGAAATGTGCAGGAGTACTGTGTTGTCCTGCAGCTGTAGGATGGGGAGCCAGATACTTGATTAATGTATTTGGGTGATCTGGGATTCTTAATTGGAGTGCATGATGAAGTTGTATCTTGCTGTTCTGGCCCAGTGTGTATCTGGAAGATCTGGGCTAGTCACCTGAGCTATCTAGGATCCTAGTATATGGGTCGCTTGATCTACATAGTTTGTAAGCCCCATACCTCCATTCCTTATAGAGCTAAGTAGGGTTTCGAGATGTACAGGGGGATTGTGGTTGGACCAAAGCCATCCTTGTAATAGGGCGTGAATTGTGTTGAAGAAGGATGGTGAGAAAGCAATTGCATGAGCCATGAACCATATGATTGGTAGAATAATAGAGTTGGCTACTGTGAATCTTCCTGCTAGAACTGTTTGATATCCATGTAAGGAGGTGTAAAAACCGTGGGGTTTCTACTGGTGCACAGGTTTGCTTAACTACTGACTTCTGGGAGTAAACACGAATTTGCTAATTGTATGAAGACAATTAGCCTAGTTGAGTTTGGATAATTGGGTAGCTTTGTCCCTACTCTGGCAATAAAAAGATTTAAGTAACTTCAGCCTCACTCTGGCAATATATAAGGATTAAAGTGACTTTGGCCTCACTCTGGCGTTGACACTTAGACAGGAAGTACTTCTTTACAACTTCACATTGAAGTAAACGATCAACAATTGAGAACAATAAAGTATTCACAGTACTATGGAGTTTTTATTAAAGTGTGGGAATATTTATAGAGTAAAATGATGAAGGACATGTGTTAGGGTAAACGTGGTAACCACGAGATTCTTGGCATGTCTAGCTGATGAATTGGGATATACACAATGGTCTCAGCACGCCTAGCTGACAAAAAGGGATACCTTGGCATGCCTAGCCAACAGAAAAGATATATTGGTTCAATTTTAAGATTTGTTCCAACTGATTTTCATGAGGAATAGCATAATTAAATCTTTATTTGTAAAAGCCCACATGTCAGCTACCAAACCTGACGCTTTCCCATGAGTAATTACCCATTTTGAGTCAATTTACTTATCTCCAAATTGTCAGCAACAACTCCTGATGAAATTTGAAAGATGATTTTTATTGGATTTAATCCTCTGTGAATTACAATTAACCATTTAATTGGTGATTATTGCTGATGAGATGGAATAATTGATCAATGTCTCAAAGCTTAATCAATAAGCTAAATTAAATAAATGACTAATTATCTTAAATTAGTTGAAGCTTAAATATTTTGCAAACTGGATAATGTGCTCATATAAATTCCCACACATCCCCCGCTTGACCAGATTATCAGCTAAAAGATGTCTTCATCAGATAATTCCTTCTATGAATAAACCTTATCTAGTTTAAATTAAGTGGACGCCTCCCATTTTTGAGAAATGTCACAAACCACCTGACGAGGTATCCTTTCTGGTCCAGCTAGATCCAGCCCCCCAAGTCAACTTGATTCAGAAATCACCTCTTCTGCTCTTACTGCAACGGTGCCAATTTCTGAAGAGGGTACAGGGTTGGCTATTTCATCATTGAACTCTCATTCTTTCATCCCTCATTCTCTTGTCGCCGAGCTTGATTTTGAGGCATTACTGGATTCAGCTCCCATTGTGCTTAATCCAGTAATTGCCCTTGAGCACAATGAAGCGTTTTCTCCCAACTTAGATCAATCTTTCCTGATTGAGTCAGATCTTCTTCCCGAGTTCCTTTTCTGAATTGGCCAATTTTACAAACTGACTATCTTGTCTACCAAATTGACAATTGGTAATGATGAGAACGGCAAACTTCTGTATCATGAACTTTGGGGTAAATTGACTGAGGCATTTAATATCTCCTTTGCGCCTCATGACCTTGATAGTTTACTTTATTGGGATTCTGCCTCCTTTTCACTCCGATTTGCAGGGCAAGTACTTTTTATGTGGGCTAATTCACTCCCTGCATCACCAAATTTTCACCTTTCCTTTCCTTTCTGGTTTCAGGAGGCCCACAGCCGCCGCCTTCAAAATGCTGTTCACTGCCTGCACAATTACTTCACTACTGGGACTATCCGGCACTATCATCCAATAATGGTGATAATCAGGGGTATGGTTCAGCAGCCCCCTGCACATTTCCCTTGTTCGCTGTTTTCTCATATACCAAGTGTTCTTGATGAAGCCCATTGTCAAGCACTCTGGACACAGCTTCCGGCGCCTGTGCCATATTGAGATTACATGGACTTGTTTGCAGATTGCATATTCTTGCATTGCTGTTTTCCTCCCTGATCTGGGGTATTCCGACTTGCTGAACTGGACATCCCCATCACTCTTCCCAATGTTTCTTATTCACAGAATCCACCTCAGGTTCAAAGAACTTGGTTTTGTCTTGCTCTATCCCTTGCAAGTATCCAATCTCAGACTGACTTCAGCGACCTCTTTCACAACATCATCATTCAACCTCCCTCCCCCATAGGCGTCAAAGAAGAGCTCACAATTCACAACCCAAGGCAAAAATAAAAAAAAAAAAAAAATTTAAAATAACTCTTTTTCTTTTTTATCCTTTTTTTCTATTATTTCTAGTCTTTTTATGTTTATTTATTTGAGGATAGCTGACCAGGGGACTGACACATCCGATATGTGGGAAAGGAAGTAAAAAGGGGGGGCACACTAAGCTATGGAATCAAGAGGGCAGGACAAGACATGGTACACTTGGGTGTGGCTAGTAGCCACAGGTTGCGGGTGACTATGGTCTTGAGAGACTTGACAGCTCAAGGGCTAGTAGGGTGTACCACCTATTGAGACTGTGAGGTTTTTGGTGTCACATTGAAGGAACCAGAGTGGGAGCCAGTTGCCCATCTGTTTTTTCCATTTGTGTTTCATTGATCTGGATATCCAGGATTGGAAGTGGTTGGCCAAGTGGCTGTGGAATCTAACTATAGCTTGGTTAATGTTGTGGAAGATTCCATTGAATGCATTGAGGGCAATTGTGTGAATGGACCATATTGCAATACTCACAATTAAAGCCCTTAGCATCTGGGGGATAAGTGAGATTGTGATGAGTGCTAGGATATCGCGGGGTACTCGGAATTCAGCTGATGGTGATTGTTGGAATAAGTGCATCATGTTGGCCCAGATAATCTTGGATGGCGGGCACTCTTCCAGGCGGTGGGCCAGCGTGTTGTGTCTGCCACAGATGGCGCATGACTTGAACATTATGAGGGTGCGGTCCGCTGTTCTAAATGTGCGATGAATGTAGCGCCACACTGTGGAGCTCACTTGTGGGGATAAGAGGGCAAGTGACGAGGTCTCACACCTTCCGTTGGGTGCGCAGGTCATATGGGATGTCTTGGTAATCAAGATAGTCTATCTGGGATAGAGGGAAGGGTGGCAGTGGGGCAGGTGCGTTGGTCACAGTTTGTCCTCTGTGGAGCCACATGTATTCTATTGGAGGGTTAGTATCTTTGGGTTGTTGTGCACAGGAGAAACTCCAATCCCCTTGTCTTAGGGTGTACAGGACGCGTTTGAAGTAGCGGTCAGTGTTGTGCGGTCCTGTGGCTGTTGGATGTGTTGTTAAGTACTTAATCAGTGTTGTAGGGTTGGATGGGCACCTCAGATTAGTGCCCTTGCGAAGTTAGTTTGGGCTGCCTTGGCCCAGTGGGGGGATGGCGGGCTGGGGGACGTTGTCATAGCTATCCAGGAGCCAAAGATTTGCGTTGCTTATTCCATGAAGTTGAGCAGCCTCATCCCACCTTTCCTCTGGGGGCTATACATGGTCTCCAGCCTGACTGGTGCGCGGTATCCAGACCACAGCCAGTTCTGCAGGAGCTTGTAGACTGCGTTGGTAAAGTTTTGGAGAAAGGAATTGCATGAGCAGCAAACCATAGCTTTTACAAGATCAGGGAGTTGACAAACATAACCCTTCTGGTTAAACTGGCTCTACTCCTCCGCATGCTTGTCATTCTTTTTATGATGTTATCCAAAATTTTGGTATCAATGGTATCAAGTGCATGTCCGCCAGCCTCAAGCCATATTCTCAGATGACGAACTGGGTTTGTGGCGGGGTGGGGTGCAAAGGGTAGGCATAGTGGCTTTATTGAGGTAGGTCTATGTCCTGTGGTAGGATGTGCGGTGGGCTGATTTGGTCAGTTGTAGGAGGGGAGCCCAATTTGCTTTGATTTGCCCAATACAATTACCTCTGTTTTCTGTTTGTTCAGCTTGGCTTTACTTACTGACTCATATTGGTGGACAATGCGTTCAATTGCTCTGGCATCCCTATTGCCTGAGATGCCAACGACTCAATTGTCAGCAAAAGCGAGCATTTTGGTTGGTAGTTGTCCTTCTAATTTGATTCCAGATAGCTTGGAGTTTACTATGCGTAGGAGAGGGTCAAGGCTGAAATTGTATAGTAGGGGGCTAAGTGGGTCGCCTTGTTTGAGGCCCCTTTGTGGGGTGATGGTGTCAGTTAGGAAGCCCAGTCCTCTGATTGAGAACCTGGCCAAGCGTGTTGGGAGGAGTGCCCAGTTTATAAAGCGAGGTGGGAGGTTGGAGGCCTTTAGACATTGTTCCAAGTAGTCCCATAGCACTCGGTCATATGCTTTCTTTTGGTCCAGGAAAGCAAGGGCGCCTGTGGGGTTAGCTTGGCAGATGTTGGCTATGGTATAGTTGTTATCCCAAATCAAGCGATTGGGGGTGAAGCCAAACTGGTGGGGGGAGAGGGCTGTCTGTGCAATGCATACCAGACGCTTAGCTAAGATTTTTGTTAGTATTTTAGTATTGGTGTTAGTGAGAGCAATTGGAAGCCAATTCTTTAGGTCTGCCTGGTCTCCTTTTTTGAAGAGTGTTACCATGTATGCATCTTGGCCTCCAGGTAGAAGGGTTTTGTCCTCTAGGCACTTGTTCATAATTGCCAGTAGTACTGGTGCGATGTGGTCAGAATATTTTTTGTAAAATTCTTATGGGAGGCCATTGGGCCCAGGACACTTGTGGCGCGGAGTTGATTTTATTACCTCCCATAGTTCCTCTCTAGTGATAGGTTCAGCAGGGTCTGGTTTATCAGCTATATTGTTAATATTAGCAGATGATAGAAAAGCTTTTTATTTCGGTAGGTGCCACAAAATCCGCCATGTACAGGTCTGTGTAAAACTGTTGTAATTTGGTCAATATTTTGGATGGTGTGGATGCCAGTGTGTCATCTGCTCAACAGACCTGTGTGCAGGTTGCCAAGATTGAGATTGGTCTAAAGAGGTGGAATATTGTGCTGTGTGGGTTTCTCCAGATAGAATGTATTTTTATTTGTGCCATACTTCAATATAGTGTTGATGTTTTCTGAAGAGGGAGTTGGCCTGTGCAGATGTTTGGAACCACAGGCGTCCTCATTGAGGGATGTATACCTTTCGGGATGTGTTTTTTTCTAGGTGTTGGAGCTGTCTGATAGCCTTATTAATTGTCACAGATGTTGTGGTCAGCTTTATGGAGTTCAAGTGGCAGGCTTTCTTGGTTACTCTAGTCTTTAAATTTCCCACTTGGCGATATGGTTCCCTGTAGGTGGTCAATTTTTTGTTTGTGTTGTTATCACTTTCTCAATCCAATTTTTAAGATCTGGAAGGTGGATGGTGCTTGGATGAACCTTGTGCCAGGTCAGTGGCTTTTGGTATTTTGCCGCGGATGATAATTTTATTGAAACCATTCAGTGGTCAGAGAGGGGGATAATTGTAGCTGTAAAGTTTGATACACGGTGACAGAAGTCTATGGGGGCAAGCATCAGGTCAATCTGGGTCATTGAGACCAGTTGGTTGTTATTGTAGTGGGGCCTCATCATGTTGGCCAGCGTGGTGGCCTGTTTGGGGATGGTGTCATACAGGCTCAGCGTTGCCTTTAATATGCAAAGCTCTATGTGGCTGCGGGGTATGGCCTTTGTTTTGGGCCAACGGTCAGTTATGGGATTAAGCCAGCAGTTGAAATCTCTCACAAAAATGTTGTCTCAGTGAAGGGGATCGAGAGGATATTGGAGAAAAATTTTTGGCGGTCATTTGGATCATATGGGGCATAAATGCACGCCACGGCGAAATTTTCTCCATTACACTTGATGTCCATTAGGAGTAGCATCCCTCCAGGAGGGAGGATGTGCTTTGGATATTAATTGGGGGGTTGCGGTTGGCTTGAATTACCACCCCACAGTGGTACCTCCAAAAGGATTTAGCTGGGAGGAGCATGGTTGACCATGACTCCTCCTCCCCGGTGGACAGTGGGGTTCTTGGAGACCAAGATGTCCACGGGGATGTTGCACAGGAAAACCATTTTTTGGCCCAGGACATGGGGGCTTTGGCTCCCGTGATGTTGAGTGTCCCTATGGTGATTGTGGTAACCTGCACATCAGGAACGTTGGGGAGACCCAATGGGGTCACCCCGTTACTTAGCAGCATGGGTCATACTACAAGTTTGGGGCCAATCAGATGGGATGGTTCCGGCATGTTGCTTGGTGTTCATAGCATCAGTCTTGTTTGGTTTCTTTGGGCTCAGATTAATCCGAGGAGTTTGGCTCTGGGGTTTGTTGTGTTGTGCCCCACCAGCGTAAAATTTTCCACTACTTACCTGTGGGCTAGATGAGTAGAAGCCAGGTGTCAGGGCAACTGGGTTTTGTGCAGGATCGTTGTTACCTTGTGATTGGCTGGGATGATTTTCCATATCATACTCATAGACCACGTTGTTGTTGGATGCATGTGATTGGCTGGGATGATTTTCCATATCATACTCATAGACCACGTTGTTGTTGGATGCATGTGATTGGCTAGGAGGAAACCACAGAGGTGCTAGGTGGTTCTGCTTCAGTGTAATTTGAGGCATCTGATTGGTTGTGTTTGAAAATTTTGCTTTGGTTTTGTTGAATTTTGTGTGGGGAGTCTGAAAGGTTATTTCGCCACACTGCCATGGCATCTGATTGGATCTGGTCTGGGGAAATTGTGGTGTGGGCTTGGATTTCAGCGGAACTTGTGGCCTGCTTGTGGGCGGCCTGTGTGCAATGGTGATCCTTGCACGAAATGGGTTTGACTAAAGTAATTTTGGCTCTTTCACCCCAGTGGAAGGCGTAAGTGGCGTCCTTCATTTTACTGAAGGTTGGGCTCATTTCATCCATATCATCTTCAAAAAATTCTGGTGCTTCCAACCCCACATTTGATGGGGCATGCATGGTCTTTATGGCCCAGAGTTGAGCAGAAGCCGCAGATAGGTGGATTGTGTTCTGGTGTAATGTGGAAGGGGCGAGATATACTGCTGTCAGGGAGATTGATGGTTGCCTAACATGGAATGATGGTGATATCTTCTACCACGTCTTGGTCAGGTTCAATAATGGCTATTGCCTTCCCTGTGCATAGGTGGGGCAAGAGGGGGAATTTTTCAAATTCAAATTGTTTAATTTCGCCATAACTTTCTAAGCCCACGTGGAGCTCATCCTTGAGGATGTCTAAGTGCACAGTGCCTGGGAGTCAGGTGAATATGATGAACATATCATCTGCCTCATTCCATCATGTGCATACCACTCAAATAATGCAATCTTTTTAATTTAATTTAATTTATTGCGGGGAAGGCTGACCATGGGACGGACACTTCCGAATATGACTCAGACGAGACAAAACTTAGTACCAGGTGAGGCACCCCAGAGAAGCGATGCTATCTCTTGTTGCCAGCGGGAACGCCACTTATGGGAAGGGGAGGGAACGTGTGTAGGGGGCGTAGCCACTATTGAGCACGTGTGGAGGAAGGGGTCTGATTTGATGAACCAGACTGGGAACCAGGAGGAGACCAGCTGCCGGCGACGTGGTGGGAGATATCCAAACATCCACGCTTGAAAGTGATCCACCAAATGAGACCGGAATCTGTGGACAGCTTCAGGGAGGGTGGGGATGGATCCGGCGATGGCATCCAAGACAATCGTGTGGATAGTCCACATGGCGATTGCAACCACCAGAGCACGAAGGGAGGGTGGGAGGGGGAGGCCATTGATGAAGCAAACATATCTCTTGACAGACTAAAGGGATGTGTTTGATCCTGGCCTAGCAGACGTTGGACTTCGCGCCATATTACTTTAGAAGTGGGGCACTTCTCCAGGCGGTGAAACAGCGTTCCATACTGGCCACACACGACACAGGATGAGTGTAAAGCATTAGAGCGCTCAGCTGTACGATACACCCGCCTTAGGCAGCGCCACACATGGGAGCGGACTTGAGGCTGCAACAGAGGATGGTGTGCATATTTCCAGATAGTCTTTTGGGTCTCAGTGGAATAAGGGATGTCCATCATGTCCAGGTAGTCCACCCTGGATAGGACTTGGGGTCGAATGGGGATCACGCCATCATGGATGGGTAGCCCCTGTACCTCTTGTGTGAACTGAGGAGAGGGGCGGCCTCTTCGGGTTGTATGTCCACTAATACGAATTCTCCACTCTGCACTTCGTATGGAGAGTAGGATTCGTTTGTAGTGGGTTTTGGATCGTGAGGACCTGTGACTGATGTGTGTGATGCGAGGTATTTCATCAGGGAGTGGGGGTTTGATGGATTGTTGAGGCCCAAGGCTTGGGAGAAGTTGGAGCGGGCCACGCGGGACCAGTGTTGGGATGGGAGTGTAGGAGCAGTGACAGCCGCAATCCAGGTGCCTAGGATCTTGGCGGCATGGGCTTTGAAGTCAAGTAGGCCCATGCCACCATGATGATGAGGGACAAACATGACCTCTAGCCGTACTGGTGGAGGGCGGCCTGACCAAAGCCAACCTTGTAGCAAAGCATACAGGGATTTGAAGAAGCTTGGGGAGAAGGGGATGGCGTGGGCTCCAAACCAGACTTTGGATAGGAGCATAGAGTTGGCAAGAACAACCCTGCCAGTGAGGGTAGTAGGGTGGGCTCTGAGAGAGGCGATTCGCTTGGTCACGTTGTCCAGTATATGGCACTCCATTACTGCTGACACGTAACCTCCTGCCTCCAACTACACGCCCAGATGGCGTAATGGTCCTATGGTAGGTCGTGGCACAAAGGGGAGCACCAGTGGAGCGGTGTGTTTTGAGTTAGTAAGGCGTGGACGTGGGCGAGCAGCTGGGCTGGGTTGGGAACTACTTGCTGGGGCCCAGAAGTTCTGAAACCGACCAAGGAGGATGATTTCGGTTTTGGAGGCGTTCAGTGCCGCGTTGCATACCAGGGAATATTCCTGGATGAGGGCTTCAAGCGCGCGTGCATCTTTGTTATTAGACACCCCCACCATGCAATCATCAGCAAATGCCATCATCTTGACTGGGGTTTGGTCTGGCACATGGACCCCAGTGAGTTGGGCATTCACATTTCGCAGTAGTGGGTCAAGGCTGAAGTTGTATAAGAGTGGGCTCAGGGGGTCCCCTTGTCGCAGGCCCCTTTGAGGACGGACTACTTCCGTTAGGAAACCTGGGCCACGCACAGCCATTGTTGCAGATTCCGTGAGCAGCATCACCCAGTTAAGAAGCGGGGAGGTAGGCGGAATTGTTGGAGGCAGGCCCTAAGGTATTCCCAGTTTACTCTATCATAGGCCTTTTGTTGGTCCAAGAATACAAGTGCCCCAGAGGCTGTGGACTGACACACATTAGCCACAGAGTGCACGTTATCCCAAATCAACCTTCTGGGGATGAAACTGAATTGTTCTGGAGAGATGGTGGCAGATGCTACAGTCCCTAAATGGTTAGCCATGATTTTTGTTAAAATTTTGGTGTCTGTGTTTGTTAGAGAAATGGGGCGCCAGTTGGCTAAGTCTAGCCTATCCCTTTCTTGAAGAGTGTGACTGTAAAGGCCTCATGTCCTCCTGGTAGGAGGCGCATTTCCAACAGGCTTTGGTTGAGTGAGGCTAGCAGCAATGGGGATATATATTTAAAATATTTTTTGTAGAACTCATATGGAATGCCATCTGGGCCTGGGCATTTTTGGTTTGGCGCACCGCGAATAGTAGTCCATAATTCATTTGGAGTAATTAAATTCATTATTTCCGGGTATCAGAAAATGGTGCGGATATGAGCTCTGTCGAGAAATTCCGCCATTTTGGCCGGCTGAATTGGTTCAGCTCAGTATAACTCAGAGTAATATCTTTGCGTTTTGATTGCCACTTCAGCCAGTGTGTCCACAATAGAATTATCCGATCTTCGCACCTGTGTGCAGGCCATGCTCTGGCGTGGTGCAAAAATTTTTTTGAAGAAGTATGCGGTGCACTTGTCACCTTTAGTGATGCGTGTGGCCCTGTATTGGACACAAACCCAATGTTTGTGTTGCCTTTCAAGTGCGTTGAGGTGGGCTGCTGCCTCCGCCCACTTCTGGCCCCATGCAGGGCTATATACTGAGGCTGGAATGTTGGACTCCAAGTGGGCCAATTCCGCCAGCGCACGCGATATAACCACCGATGTGGCTCATGAGCATCTGGATGAGAGATGGTGATAGTGGCGGATGGTGTCTTCTTTGAAAGTTGCCCATGTGGAAATGGGGTCCGCGCAAAATGGCGCAACAAACGATTTTGCCAAAGTTTCCTCTTCCACCCATGTGGAAAATCCTGGCGACGCAAGCTCTGGGGGGCAGATTTTGCACCAATGTGGGGCCTTTGCAACTGTGACGGGTAAGTGGTATGTTATCAAGACCAGTCGGTGGTCGGAGAATTCCATTTTTGTTGTTTTGAAGTGGGAGATGTGGGGTTGGAATTTCGCCGGTGCTAGAATAAGGTCAATGTGGGTCATGGACCTTAATTAGCCATTGTGGACGTGGGGACGCGTCATGTTTTCGAGCAGTGGGGCATGTCGTGGCAGCGCATCCATTAACCCAAGGGTGGCTTTTAGAATGCGTAGTTCTATGTGACCCTGTGGGGCGTGGGGTGAGGGTGGCCACCAGTCCGTTGGTGAGGTTAGCCAACAGTTCATGTCACCAATTAGGAAAGAATTGGAGGGTAGCAGGAGGGATTTGACTGACAAGAAAATTCCTGACGCTCTTGTGCACCGTTTGGGGCGTAAATGTTGACGATTGTGTGTGCAACATCGGCCCATGAGAAGGTGACAACGAGCACTCGGTCATTTAGGAATGTTTCTGAAGATGTAAATTTGAAAAAATTGTTTTTCAAATTAGCACCCCACAGTGCTTTGACCAAAAGGATAGGGATGGTAGGAGCATTGTTTTCCAAGCTTCCTCGGAACCTCATGGACAGTGGGTTTCCTGGATGGCCAGGATATCCGCAGGTAAATCATTTTGTAAAAACTCAGTTTCCTAGCCCGGGACGGGGAGGCCTTGAGTCCGGTGATATTCAGCATCCCTAGAGTGAAGGTTTCCCCCATCACACCTTAGGTGCGAGGGGGTAGGCCCCCTGGCCCACCAGCCTCTTCCAGGTCCACATGGGCTTTCACAGCAGCGTGGGTATTAGCAGCAATGCTATTGGGGTTTTTGTTAATTTTTGTGGAAAGAGTCGCGTTGGCTTTGGCCTTCACTTTTTGTTTTCCTGACGTCGGACGAATTTTTTATGGTGCGGATAAGTTTGGTGCACCGTCGAGTGGGGCAAAAAATTTTTTTTCGGTTGGGATAGGTCCCAAGTTGGTTTTGACTGGGGCTTGGGTGCAGCGATTGGGTGAGATTGAATCTCCCATCGGATCCTCAGATTGAGTGGCCCATTCAGCTTGGGCCTCCCAATCTGATTGGGTGATGGATTCCCAAGTTGCTTCCGCCGCGAAGGTCTCCATGTTCTCCTGGCGTTGTGAGTGTGGGATGGTGGTGGTGACCTTGGCCGCTTCCTTGGCCGCAGTCCTATGGGCCTGCTTAGCCTTCTTCCGCTCCTGCGGGGAGATGGGCTTTACCAATAGGTAGCAGCCTTGTGCTCCCCACGGGAAAGCCTCTTTGGTGCTTGCGGTTGGTTTGTAGTGCGCCTCTCCGCTGGCCATGGCCGCTGAGGGGTGCTCTTGGAATGTAACGCCCTCTTTGATGGGGCACGCGTGTGCCTTATGGCTGAATGCGTCACAGTGGGTGCAAATGGGGGGCACGCTGTCCACGGTTACCTGGAATGGGTGGGTGGTGTGCCCTGTGATGTCAATAAAGGTGGAGTGCGGGATCTGGGTTAGGTCCTTCGCGATCTCCTCAGTTGGGGTCAAAACTGCGATGGCTTTGCTGGTGCACAGGTGTGGCATCAGCGTGAAACGTTGCATTTCAAAAGATTGTATTTCGCCATATATGGCGAGACCATCTTTCAGGTGTTGCTCCAAAATGTCACGTTTTACCATAGTAGGCAAAAAGTCAAACGTGAGGAAAATTTGGTTTGATTTTGTCCATCTGGTGCGTTTAGTTTCGATGACCTGTTGCCCTTTGGGGAGGTCAACCACTACGCGCACCGCTGCAGCCCTGTCTGCTGCTATTTTGCTTTCAAAACCTAGGTCCAGCCAACCGCGTGACATGGAGTGAGGTGCAACGTACACTGCAGTAGGGAAAATTTTGTGTACATCTTCACAAAATTTTTCCCATAGGGCCGTTTTTTGGATGTCCAGATACACACGGACTCCAAATTACACCGACGAAAGTGGCTGGGAATGTGGCGTGTTGATGTACTGGTTGCATTGTGCTTGCCACGCGAGTATCTCCGGGGAAATTGTGACCACCAGTTTTTTTAGATTTTTTTCTATTCTGCCAGATTCTCTGGGGCGTTTCCAAACGTTAGAGGCCGCGGGCCTTCCGCCTGCTCCTCTTGCCTTGCTTGCCCAACTGCTCCCAGACATGGGCGCAGACTAATCCCCTCTATGAGATTATCAAACTAGATTTAGTCTTGAATTGAATGGGTTGCAAAAGTGTTTGCAACGAGAAAGAAAAGTCAAATAATGCAATCTTCATTGTTAATTTTTATGGAGAATTTGGTTTTTGTTGCATCTGCTGCTTCCTCCACAGTCATGAACCTGACATCCACCCATCCTCTGTGTAAAGTTTTAAAATTTACTGAGACAGTGTTCAGGAAAATTGCAGAGAAGGCCTCCCCCATTTTCTCCCATGATTTGAGTTTGGTTTCATCAACCATAATTATAAGGCTGTGTTCGAGGGAGAAAAAGGGTTGGGAATGTTCTATTTTTGTGAAAGCGCCCATTTTTTTGTAAAAATTGTAAAGCTCTGGGTGCAGCGCTATGCTCACCCTTTTTTTTTGAGGGGGGTTGTCCCAGCATGCTGCCGGGGCATTTTCCTCTAGCAGGTTGGGTGGGTTTAGGGCCTTTTGCGATGGCCACATTTGCCCAGCTGGTATTGGTGCATACAAATCTGCTCATTTTCCTGGTTGATTGTCAAATTCGGATAATTTTCAGAGAATCGTGTTACTAAAAGTGATAGTAATGGGAAAAAAGCATTTTTAATCTTTTTTTTATATATATATATATTTAATACCATTTTTTAAGAAATTTGCTGTTTACTCCATTAATCACATGACCATAAAATATTTTTTAGTGTATAGGCATCATTCCCATTTTTTCAATAACCTCAAATGGTCCCAACCATAATGCATCTAGCTTATTTCAGCGACTGAACCCATGGATATTACAATAGGCTACTTGATCTCTGACAGTAAATTCCCTAAGAGTGGATCAACTCTTATCATTGGCTTTTTTGGCCTGAATTCTTCTCTTAATTGTTGTATCACAGGCTTGAGATTGGAGGTCCACTATTATGTTCATGAGTCAATATAGATAATTATCTGCATCCATCCCCAGAATCGGCTCTACTGCTGAATAGAGAATCAGCAGCAATGCTGCTCTACAACCATACAATAATTTGAACGGTGTTTTTCCTGTCACCAAATGGAAACTGATATTATATGCAAAAGTTATCAAACTTAGATAAGATGCCCAAGATGATGCTTTACCTGAGATCAGCTTCCTTAGTGTAGTGGCAAGTGTCACATTGACTCATTTCACAACTCCGTTCATTTCAGGCCAATAGGGTGCAGACACCACCCCTTAATTCCCATTAGTTCATTTAAGCATGGAATTACAAATGAGGTAAAATTAGTCCCATTGTCACTCAGCAACACTTGGGGACACCCATGTTGGTTTACCACCTGCTCCAGGATGAATTGGGTGGTACTTAGGGCATCTGCTCGACTCAAGGCTCGGGTTTTGACCCATCTCATAAGGTGGTCTATTGCTACTATTATGTAATGTACCCTACCTGTACTCGCACTTAGTGGCCCCATAACGTCAGTTGAAACTGTGTGCCATGCAAACACTGGCTTCAGTAATTGGTAACTCGTCATGTTCTTATGGGGCTTATGAATCTGACATTCCATGAAACAGGTGATATAATCAGTAATGTCAAAACTCAGTGACTCCCAATAGTAGTATTGCCAGATATGTTCGAGCATTTTCTTTAACCCACCATGTCTGATGACCTTGTGGGCAGCCCAAATTATCTCAGTACATTCCGATGGCTTCAGAAATAAAAGCCTCTTTTTGTTTGATATTTTGAATAATTGTCCATTAACGAGCTTGGTATTTTCCATTGCCTTCTTTAATGCTTTTTGAATTTTGATTGGCTCTTCCTGTAATTCCCCATGGATCATTCGCTCAAATAGGTCATCAGCACAATCTTGCACAGCAAGAACGATTGGCAACCTAGATAGACCATCAGCGTTCTTATTCTTATCTCTCGCCCAATGTTCTATCTCAAAGTTGTAGGCCTGTAACTTCAAAGCCCAGCGCGCGAATCTTATCTTCTGGTTCTTTAAGGTTATGAAGCCATTGGAGAGAGGCGTGGTTGTTCATGACCTTGAAGTGCTTTCTGTGGATATAGGCTCTAAACTTCTTTCATGCATAGATAACTGCAAGACATTCTTGCTCCATAACTTAATAGTTCCTTTCAGCCTTTGACAATGTTCAGCTGACATATGCCATGGGGTGTTCATCCCCCTTGTCATCCACTTGGCTAAGGACTGCTCCTATTGCCATCAGCGACGCATCCAATTGAATAATGAACGGCTTCTCAAAACTTGGGTATTAAAAATTGGGCTCATCGTTAAGTATTTTCTTAATTCATTGAATGTGAGTTGAGCCTCATCACTCCAGACGAATCCCTTCTTTAGATCTTTCAATAGATGGAAAAGCGGCTCAGCTATTTTTGTGAAATTCTTAATGAATTGGCGATAGTAGCTGACCATTCCAAGGAAAACTTGAATATCACATATGCTCTTGGGGACTGACATCCGATTAATTGCTTCTATCTTTTGGACTTAGGGCTTAAGTCCCTCAGAATTAATTACAAATCCTAAGTATTCTAATTCCTCCTTAAAAAATGGCATTTTCTTGGCTTGATTTTGATATTCGCCAAAGCCAGTTGTTTAAATACTTCTTCAAGATGTTGTAAATGATTGGTAAACATTTGGCTGAATACACTAATGTCGTCCAGATAGACTAGGACACAGGACAGTGCAAATTTGACAAAATTGTGTCCATAGCCTGTTGAAATGTCATGGGGGCATTGCATAAGTCTTGAGGCATCTTTGTCAGCAGATACAACCCCTATGCTGTGATAATAGCACACTCCTCTTGATCTTCTGGGGGCATGTCTATCTGCCAATATCCAGAGATTAAGTGCATGGCAGAGAAAAACTTGGCTCCTCCTAACCAATCCAGCACATCATCGATCCTAGGTAGGAGGTATGGGTCCTTTTTTGTGATTTTATTTAACCGTTGGTAATCAATTATGACTCAATTTGAACTGTCTTTCTTCTTAACTATTAATATAGGGCTCGCTCATGTGCTGGACAATAGTATGAGCATTCTATGTTCTAAGAGTTTTCAATTTCTTTGGCAACAATTGCCTCTGCTGCGCTGGACCATCAAATAGGTCTCAATCAAATTAGTCCATCATCCCCAGTATTGACTCAGTATAAAACATCCTTTGCACACTGAGATCATGGTCGTCCTGCGCGAAAATATCTTGGTATTTCTCAAATAAGGCCAGAACTTCATCTTTCTGGTCCTCTGTTAATCTGGCCAACCAATCCCGTTCTATTAGCATATGGATATTCCTATCATTTTCTATTGGTCCCAATTCAACCACCTCACCAAATTTATGGAGAAATGAATCATAAACCACCAGTCTTAGTTGGGTGAATGCGACCACCTGGTGTCATTTGACCTTTTTTGGAGATTTTCCCAGATTGGCTAGAAGAACCCAAATCTCCTCATGACCAGGGATTAAAATTCCTGGGGCTACCCAAGGTTTGATCCTCGATTGTTGCCAAGGAGCTTTGATTTCCTAATATAATTGCTCCAGGATCTCCAAAATCAGTCCAGTCTCTATGATCTGCTGCATTCCTGGCTGAATTATGACATCTTCTTTAGAACAGATCGAGATTCCCCAATTTTCATTTACATACTTAGGTAATTTCTGGGCTTTACTTCTGACTAATTTGTAACCAATAGGTAGTATTCCAACCTTATAGACTAAATTGATGAAATTATTCCATCTACTGAGGGGCGCTTTCCCTCACGTTATATACCAGCTGCAACGTTTGCCCCAGAATCATCAAAGTGTCTTATTCAAAGTCACATTTGACCCCATATTTTCACATGAATTCAATGCCAATGAGTATGTCAAAATTCTGGTTGGCTAGAACAATCGCTAGTGCTAATCTGACCAAGGATCCAAACCGTAGTGTTAGAGCGCTATAAGCCCCACAAGAAGTTGTAGAGTCAGGGCCTGCCATCCCATACTGCTTCTGATGCTCCAAATCTGGTTTGGACTTTAATTTCTTTACTAATTTGGTTTATACTATATTAATTGGTGCTCCACTATCAATTATTGCTCTGACAGGGATTTGGTTCACCAAAATATCCGTATATGTGCACTCAGAAAAATAAGATAAGCTATTGTTTACTCCATGTATAATAGATTCGTTGGCCAAATCCAGGGTATGAATTAACTGAGTTGATATATCAGGGTACGTTTCTTGAATTGTACTAATTGGAATCGATACATTAAATTTTATTCGAGGTGGGCCAACCTGGGGACAATACTGCACTGATTAGGGAAATGAAGAAAATGGGAAAGGAGGATAAAACTTGGAAAACCTCCATGTGCGGTGTATGATAGGCCAGGAACTCCATGGACCGCCTTTGCTATTCGCTATCTCAGTTTGGGGCATTGGTGCACAAAACCAACACAGTCAAAATTGTCCCCTACCCAAAGTCCATTACCAGGATCAAACTCTAGAGGCAGTGGTTGGAATCAATACATTGACTCCGTCTAACTTGGTATTCAATAAGTCCAACTCATCTTCAGCATTTTGGAACTTCTCCATTATCTGTCAGGCATATGGGAGAGCCACCTCCTGTATAATTTTGGGGGCAATCCCCTTTGATTTTGATCTCATTATTGCATTCACATCTTGGTACACGATCTGATGAAGGGGATCTAATACAGGCTCATCCGCAAATAGATATGACTTGTCCAAACTATATGATTTATCTGAGGGGAACTTGGTTACCTGTGGTTATAGACTGTTCCACGTCTAGACCGCATGGACTTTTCCCTTCCCATCAGAAGTTTCCTGTTTATCCTTATGTTGGACTAGGTTAACCTGATCCTTTGGTTTGCGTTGTCCACAGTTGTTGGCAAAATGACCAGGATGTCCACACTTATTGCAAGTTAACTGAGGCTTGAATGGTCTAGCTCCTTCATTCTGTTTATCATGATTCCCACAATTGTTGAAATCTCTGGGTTTGTTGGGGAATTGTCCTGGTCCATTATTATTGTTTGACTGGTTATTTGGCTTGTATGTCTGATATGGTGCATTAAACATTGCTGATAAGACTCTTAGGTGTTCTACCATTTGAGCAATGGTGTATTTACTGGTCAAAGTGGATGACTTCATTTGGTGCAATTCTTGATGAGGGCGCAATGCACTCTGCATCGCTTCTCCTATCAAATTTGGTCAACATGTTGGCCCCATTGAGGATCTGATCTTCCTCATAGAAATGATCAGCAAATGCACCCACTATTTCATCCTTCTTAAATTGAATGCCCATGAATTCTTGTTTCCAAGCTGTCGTCTTATATGGACTACCAAATTTGGTCAGAATTGCCTGCTTCGCTTCCTTGTAACTCCAGTTCTCCCCATGAAGGTAAGGCAAAAATAGGCTTTGGCACGAAGTATTAAGACAATTCACGACGGTGACAGCTTTTTGTTGGTCACTATAACTGTACATCATCATTTCAAATAATCAGAAGAAGGCAGGAGCATTATCCTGATGGAAAGTGGCAACTTCAGAGTACTTTTGAAATCTTCAACAATATTTGGGCCAGCACTTCTGATCAGGATTCAAGCAGACACTGGAGTTTCTACGGGTGTTACTTCAGGAAGTGCTACAATGGTTGGGGGCATTACCTGAACATATTGGATGGTGATGTTGGTGATACTCTCTGCTTCAATGAATGCCGATTCCTCCTCAAATAAATTCGCCTCATGATACTCATCCCATGAACAAGTACACTTAGAGTCTTTTAGTTATCCAATCATCTCAGGATTTTATCTTCCCAAGCTAAGCATTTTCAGTCATTTTCCCTAAGTTGATGATTTTTATCAACTTCTTCTTTTAAAGTCACTTTCAGGGTTTTGACTTCTTTCTGCAGCTTGCCCTCTCAGGTTTTGACATAGAATAAATGCTCATACAATTCACAGTTCTTTTTTTTGTATTTGGACATTTCATCATCTAATTTAATGACTTTGAGTTTCAGTGAATCTAACTCAGATTGAGTTGCTGATTCTAAAGCGTTCTTGTTGCCAATTTTTATTTCCATGTTGAGCTTTATAAATTTTGGCTCTCATCACTTCTTTGAGTCATTTGAATTTTCTTTCTATATTGTCAATGGTACTCTAAATTTCCTGTCTTCCTTTGACTAAATTGAGCAAGACCGTGTGAGTTTTGGTGTTGGCTGCAGTTATTGGCACAGCTGCCTCTTGAGCTCAAATTAAATCAGCGATATTTGATTCAGCTAATTGACAATGCTTATCCACATCATGTTTCCGTTGGTAATTAAACCCAATTTGGTTGATGATCTCCTCAACTATCCCCCAAAGTTTTATATTCAGCTCAGCCACCAGATTCTTGATTTGGGTGTTTGATTGTTGGACACACTGTGATGTGGAATCCAAATCAGCGCGAATCTTCTGAAAACTGACATCTAAATGTTGCATTAGCGCCTGCTGTTGTACGCTGTTGTTTGGTTATACTCAAAAAGATTGGCGATCACTGCCTGCTACTGTGCTTGGATGGCTCTCATGTTTCGACTAGTTGGCTGTACATATTTGATAATATAATTGCTAATATTACCAATGCTCCACAAGTATTCTATTAATGTTGAAGTGTTCATATTAAGGAAGTTTTTATAGTGTCATCTTTGCTCTTCCTGATTAGTAGTGTGGTGGAATAATCCACAGCTTTGGTCTTAGGTATTGGTCAGCAAAATTTGGAATCCTCTCATTAGGATATCACTGATGCTGGGTATATTTTCTCAGATTTGCTCTGAAGGTGGCTATAAATGGTACAGCGTTCTCATTTACTCCGATCGTTGATAGATGGATGTATTTGGGATCCACCAGCATTCCAGCCTCTAATTGGATATTTCCCCAGTGGCTTGCTGATGATCCTGTTCCTTCATTTCTTTGATGTTCCATATTAGTTAGATAATTTGGCATTATTATTTTCTAGTAAACTTGACTCAGCCCCTGTAATGAGCACCACATGTAAAAACCGTGGGGTTTCTACTGGTGCACAGGTTTGCTTAACTACTGACTTCTGGGAATAAACACGAATTTGCTAATTGTATGAAGACAATTAGCCTAATTGAGTTTGGATAATTGGGTAGCTTTGTCCCTACTCTGGCAATAAAAAGATTTAAGTAACTTCAGCCTCACTCTGGCAATATATAAGGATTCAAGTGACTTTGGCCTCACTCTGGCGTTGACACTTAGACAGGAAGTACTTCTTCACAACTTCACATTGAAGTAAACGATCAACAATTGAGAACAATAAAGTATTCACAGTACTAAGGTGTTTTTTATTATTAAAATGTGGAAATATCTATAGGGTAAAATGATGAAGGACATGTGTTAGGTGTATTTGTGGTAACCACAAGATTCTTGGCATGTCTAGCTGATGAATTGGGATATACACAATGGTCTCAGCACGCCTAGCTGACAAAAAGGGATAGCTTGCCATGCCTAGCCAACGGAAAAGATATATTGGTTCAATTTTTAGAAATGTTCCAACTGATTTTCATGAGGAATAGCATAAATAAAT
Organism: Massospora cicadina; assembly: GCA_022478985.1. Taxonomy (NCBI): domain Eukaryota; kingdom Fungi; phylum Entomophthoromycota; class Entomophthoromycetes; order Entomophthorales; family Entomophthoraceae; genus Massospora; species Massospora cicadina. The sequence goes on from JAKSZP010013507.1 coordinate 89,716, forward strand.
CTTTATTTGTATCAGCCCACATGTAGGCTACCAAACCTGACGATTTCCCATGAGTAATTACCCATATTGAGTCAATTTACTCATTTCCAATTTGTTGGCAACAATCCCTGATGAAATGTAAATTATAATTCTCATCGGATTCAATCCTCTGTTAATTACAATCAACTATTTAATTGGTGATTATTGCCTATGAGATGGATTAATCAATCAACGTATCAAAGCTTAATCAATAAGCTAAATTAAATAAATGAACTAATCACTTTAAATTAATTGAAGCTTAGATAATTCGCAAGATGGATAATGTGGTCATATAAATTCCTATAGGAGGCAATGTATTTGTTATTTTGTCTAGAAGTTGATTTCTATCGTGGAATTGGCATATCCTCCTCTTCCAGCCATACTCCAAAGTGAAGAACAGGACCATCTGTTGGCTTGGTGGTAAATGGGAGTTTCAGTAAGGTTGTTGCTAATTTTTGCCTTCTATGCCTGGTAAGGAGTCTTGATGTTGTATTAGTTTGCTGGCCCTGGGTAGATGGCATCCACCGGGTTTAATATTTTCCCAGGAGTATGATTTCCATTTAATCAGCGTTAAGTGAAGCGTTACCTATGGCTGAATTATCTTTTATAATCTTCTCAACTTTGTAAGCGTCCTAATTGTTGGATATGCCCACCACACAATCATAAGTGAAGGCCATCATTTTGACTGGTGGTTGGCCCTTGACGTTGATTCACTTGAGCAAAGTATTTGTATTTTAGATTAGGGGGTCTAAGCTAAAGTTGTAGAGTAGAGGGCTTAAGGGGTCTTCTTGTTTTAGTCCTCTCTGTGGGATGACTGGGTTGGTTAAGAAGCCTGCTACCCACACAGCCATGGTTGCAGACTCTGTAAACAACATTACCCAGTTTATAAATCTATTTGGAAGCTTGAAACTTTGAAGGCAGGCCCTAAGACAGGTCCAGTTCACCCTGTCATATGCCTTTTGTTGGTCTAAAAAGACAAGCGCTCCAGAGGTGTTGGACTGGCAGACATTTGCAACTGTGTGGATGTTATCCCATATGGATCTTTTTGGAAAAATCCATATTGTGATGGGGATATCGCGTCAGTTGAAATTTCTCCTAGTCGTTTGGCCATAATTTTTGTGAAAATCTTTGTGTCTGTGTTGGTTAGGGAAATTGGGCGCCAGTTGGAGAGGTCTAATCTGTCTCCTTTTTTGAACTAAGTGACAGTGTATGCTTCTTTGCCTTCAGGTAGGAGGCATGTTTCCATAATACACTTATTCATTGAAGCTAGAAGAATGTTAGAAATGCTAGTAAAATATTTTGTGTAAAATCAATAGGGAATCTCATCAGGTCTAGGCATTTCCCTCTTGGTGCACCATGTACTACTCTCCCATAATTCCTCGCGCGATATTAAGTTGATTAAATTGTTATTTTGGGCTGCAGTATCAATATGTGCGCTTCTAAGGAATCTTTCTATTTACTGGTTTGATAGACTTGGATTAATACAATTTTGTATAAAACCTGTGCACTTCAGTTGAGACTTCTTTGGGTGTTTCTGCTATGGATTTGTCCAGTCAATGGACCTGTGTGCAAGCTATCATTTTTT
>JAKSZP010013508.1:0-91092 GCA_022478985.1 Massospora cicadina
AAAAAGTAATGGATAAGTTTTTTAAGATCTGATAATGTCAATTGTGCTCATCTAGCTTGATGACATCAAAGTTTTCATAAAGATGTTTAAAAGACACCTGGCCCGCCCTAGGGAGGTTTTCACTTATTTATTAGAGATAAACATCAAGCTTAAAAGAAGAAAGTGCTTGTTTCTATAGAGACAGTAATTATTTCTCAACCATCAAGTTTACCAAAAAGGAAACATGAAAGAAATTTATGTTGAAGATAATGCTTGGATTAGTTCCTCAATTGCATAAGAGAAATCCAGGTGTTTTAGAGCATGGTGAGATATTATTGCCAAATTTCTGCCAAGCTTTTAAAACATCGCCTTGCAACTAACACCTTTTAATAAAGGTGTACTGTTCATTTGAAATAAAAAAAAATTGGAAGAAAAAAGAACCTTAATTAAAAAAGCTTTAAAAAGTATGAAATAAATGAGAAATTATGCCTCTTCATTTAAACCTTATTGAATTCAGCGTCATCTTCCAACCTGACTTATAAAATTTCGCTCACAAATTCAAATTATATCTTATGTCTGGATTGGGTCCAAGTGTAGACTATAAGCAACTTAGAATATATAGTGATAAGTATATAAAAATAATTGCATAACATAAGCCAGTTAAAATATGGTGCTGACTTCAAAAAGGTTTTTATTGAGGAGAAGTAATTTTTCAATTAATTCATACTTTTTAAAGCTTTTTTAAAGGAGGTTCTTTTTTGCTAAAAAACTTTATCCCCTGTTCTTTTACCCTCCCCCCAAAAAATTAGTGGATTTTTAAAAGTGGCTCTTTTTCCTACTTTTATTAAGCATAACTATCTTTATATATCCTTTTTGACCCCTACTATTACTTTAAAAAATAAAACTAATTGTCTATATAGAAATATATATTATATAGTATCTTATAAATAAATATATTTATATTTATTTGAGGCAAGCTGACCAGGGGATGGACATTACCAAAACCAAAACTAACTAAAAACTAAAATAACTACTTGGTTCAAACAAAACGCCCTAATGGATGGATTGAATGAACAAATCAAAAAACAACCAACCAGGTGGGCAGCAGAAACCACTTATCCCTCCATGGCAGAAGGGGAGGGGGGTCAGGGGGCTCATCTTTGGTAGCCTCTTCAGCAGCAGCTTCTTCCTCCCATATTAGAGTGCATGTCACGGCTGAAAGTAATGGCGTTGAGGCATCTGCGGCGTGGGGTTTGATATCACTGATAATTGGAATTTCATAGAAATTGCCAGCTAGATAAATGGCACTGAGATATTTGGTTAATTTCTTTTTCAGCTTTTATGCGGTCATACGGGAGTTTAATGAATGTGGCAATGTTGGTTCAGGTTATTTTTGCTTTTGGATTCTGTGCTATAGTTGCCACGTTCTGGATAGCATAGTTTGAATTTTGTATAGCTGGTTCACCATGATTTTACTTTTTAAAGTTAAGGTTGCGGGGATAACAGGAGGTGGAATTCCTCATTTGAGCATTGCTACTGATTTAGTGACAGCTTTATGCAGGGGATGACAATCTGGTGTTGCAGCTGCTTCAACTGCAAGATGATGGTCACTGCAAAATGATTTGGCATTTGGCTGTGGGGTATAAAGTTGAGGAGGGTATCTTGCGTCCCATTCTGCATTGATGAACCACTCAATTTGCAGAGATGGTTCTTCAATGAACTTACCTGATTCTTTAATACTAGTCAATAATTCTCATGGGTTTTGGATAAATAAATATATTAATAATTCATTTTATCAAATTTGGTTGCTTTATTTGTCAAATTATACTAATTTTACTGATTGCCATCTACAATCATTAAATTTCATAAATTTAGGTATTTTATTGGTCAACTTATGCTGAATTTACTGATTGCCACCTACAGTAATTCATTTTATTAAAATGGGTTGCTTTTATTAGTCAATTTATGGTAAATTTACATATCACTATCTAAAATAATTCATTTTGTTAAATTTAGATGAGTTTATTGGCCAAATTATGCAAAACAATAGCCATCTATAATAATTTATGCTCGTCCACTATGATCTCATACTGCCTGGATCTTGAACATACCCCCCAGCCATAGGACATATAATATCAAAAGTTGCTTTGAAGCTATCACTTCATCAATGCCAGAATTAAGTTTATCTGGAGTTGTATTAGTCCCACAATTATCTATCACTTCCAAGCCATCTTGGTATACTTACTAAATTAATGGTCAGATACTTGACCAATACTTACAAAAAATGGGATCTAAGTTGAAGCATCCTCTATTTTTGAAGAAGATGATCATCCAAATTGGTCCACTATTTACAGAGTTATTTGCAAACAAACATAGAAAAACATATATACAGGTTGAATTGATAACCTCCTTCCTTTTCAAAATTGGTTAAAAAGAGAAAGAAATGTCTTCAGCTAGCTCAAGAAGAAGCTAAGTAAAGCCTTAACCTTAATCTATACAGATGTATAAAGACCCTCTAAATTTTTACGCTGACGCCAGTGACGTGGGTCTGGACACTATCTTTGTGGAGTTAGGCAAAGAATATAAGGTCGCCATTTGAATTTTAAATCAAATATTTTGACTAGAGCAGAGTACAACTAAATGGTTACTGATTGCAAGTAAATATTGATATCAGAAAAGTATGCCAATATAAAACAGATGTCTATGGAGGATAATTCACATTAATCACCAAACTTGCCTCACTGAGATGGTTGACAAACATATAATATTTAGATGGAGACTAGTAAGGTGGGCTGCCCAAATGCAAGTCTTCGATTTGAGATACTACTCAGGCAGGAGTGAAGCGCTTAAATGCGAATGGCTTTTCACAATTAACTGTCATCTCTTTGAAAGTCCATGAGAGTGATAGGATCTTCAAACTTATAGGTAAACCTTAGGAGGGATGAAAAAAGACAATGTAGTTTTGAAGATACTTTTAAGATGTTCAAGAGCGACAAAGTTCAGAGAAAAAAATTTAGAAAAAAACAGAATAAAAGGTTACTATATGTAAAGCTTGGCTAACAAATGACGAGAATTATGTAAGGGCCTTAAGTGGTTCATGGAAGGCTACAGAATAAAACCAGCATTTTAAGGAGAATTCCTACTACAAGAGAAGGTTGGATGAGATCAGTCAGGCTCTTGAGCTCTGTACTAATTGCGTTCAATAGAGGAACTTTAGAAGATTTTTTAACTAAGCCTATTTCTCCAGGCGCGCCCTTTAACAACGTCTCCATCACCGCTGTTGGACCATTCCAGAAGTTATCTAGTAGGAATCAATTTATCTATGTAATGATAGATCACTTCATAAGTGGATATAAGCAACTTTTTTGAGGTTTTAACATCAAGGGTTACAGCAAGATTACTCTACAATAAGGCCATTACTTGCCATTGATGCCCTCAGATACTGATTTCTGATAATAGATAGCATTTTTCTCAGATTTGAGACGTCTGATGGACTTAATTGGAGTCAAGCAGAAGTTTACCATGATGTACACACTATCTACCAACATAAGTGTGGAAAAAGTAAAGGGATTCCTACATCATTTAAAACAAAAACTCAGTCAACCAAAGATCAAAATTTAACGACTTTGTTCCATCAGTCATGGGATCTTACCTATTTGAGTTACTCAGGGCAATAGCCAAATCTCTATTTAAATAGCTATATGTAAGAAAGCCGCGTTTCCAAGCTTGTTAGCTTTAGTGAAGGACCCGGACAGGAAGAGTCTTTTCCCTACAGATACAAAGAAGAGTTAGCAGAGGAATTATAAAGATTTAGCTGAACTTAAGAAGCAAAAACTGAAGTCACTTAAGCATTTTATCAAAGATAGTGACCTTTACCTAAGTTACATATATCTAGTGGGACAGATGTTAATATTATACCATATGTGTGGAGGACAACCTATAAAATTACTTGCCATTTGGATGGGACCTTTGACTAGTGTCATGAGAAGGGGAACTGCAAATTTACATTGATAGTTATACCACCTCATCACCTATAAAAAAGTCCACGTGCAGCACTTGAAGTTTTTCCATTGGTCTCGTCTTGGGGAGGGTAAGGTTAAGAAAGTCTTAACTGTAAGAAATTCCTCAAACCTTGGGGAAACCCCCCCCATTAATATTATGAACAAAAGTACTAATAAACTATCCGGCCAGAACAATGATTGAGTTTCAACAAACTTACCAGAGATCAAAAGAATTTTTAAGTAAAAGCTCTTTAAAAGGCTTTATTAAACTATATATTCTTGACCATCTAGTACTAAAAAAACTATATATTCTTGACAATAAAATCTCTCATATAATCCTATTCTAAAACAATTGATTGACAGCCAATAACCATGATGTCAGAGTGATAGTTAATTTAAAGAATACTGATCATCATGGTAGGATTTGACATTGACCAGTTGATGATGATACTGAATGCCAGAGGCTCAGCTGCACTGATAACTTTTAAAAAGGGACAACTCAAAGATTAAATGAGGAGTAATATGATCAAAATACATACCAAAGGCCTCTTCAAGAAGCCATAAGGCTGCAGTATGGGCAATCGCATTTCTTATGATGCACTCCAAGTGTGGGAGAGGCAGAGTGAGCAAAAACCCCTTCAAGGTTGTTGGGTGTAAAGTATTATATATAATTAGCTCAGATTATTTTATTAAAAACTAGGAGAAGTTTGTGACTTAAATGGTATAAATTGCGGCCAATTGGGATAAATCAGTGGAATTAAGATAAGAGACACACTCACGGCTTTTGTGACGGATTGTCAGCCATAATTGTGAAGTTAATCATCCACAAACTTGCATAAGGAAGGACGCAACGAGGAATCCACAGATTAAAATGTCTGTTTGATGATCTCCAGTGTTATCTCACGGATGATAGTATGAATCACCAAATAACCTTTTTATAAAATAATAAGGTGGCGGGGAAGGCGGATTCTGTAGTAAAGAAAGTTAATAACTAGGTATATTTTTAGGAAATCCAAAGAGAAGAAGATCACCTGGAAAACAACGTTAAAAAGAGCTGTTGCCTTTTATTGTAGCTGGGTCAGAAGGGTTTGGCAGGGATGACACATCCCAGTTAGGGTCTATGTACCTACTCAATAGGGGACTGGGGCATATGGAGAGCAATAGCGGGACATAATCTTAAACCTGGTCATAGTTTTGATGATGGTATAGAGTACGATTTATTCTGAAAAATCCAATTTATATGGATTGCACCAGAATGGGGCTTCTTCATAGTTAATTTTTATTCTAAATTGTAATTTAAATGATTCAAATTGGAGCATGAAATCTTGGGGCTTAATCCACGATCCATAACACTTTCTGTGACTGGATAACCTTACTTGATATTTGGGAAGATCTGTGGAGCGCTTTACAATTTCTCTCTGTACCTGGGGTAAAAGGTTTTAAGGTGAATGAGCTTTAGGTTTCTAGAGTCCCCTGACCTCAACCACCTCCTTGCACAATCCATTTATTTTCTTAATAGGGTAAAAGAGGTAAGGTAAGTCAGGTATGGAGGATCTGTAGGTGGAAGGCATTTACTTATCTCTAATCAGCAACATGTGCCAAGTCAATGAGGGTAATCAGAAAAACCACTGGGGCTGAGGATCTTTTCTGCACTCAAAAGAGAAATTTCTTTATGTAAAGATGAAGGGTTGTACATCAAGACTTACATTAAACTTTCCTTTAGGAACAGAATACATAACCCCTCCTGGGGCATGAGCAAGAGCGTAGTTCTTAGTGTTTCAGGGATTTATATGAAGATGGCCAGGATGCTTTTATGAGGGTGAGGTGTGGCTAGATTGGTCAGGAGGAGCTATTTTATGAGCCTTAAAGTTGGTAAAATTTTGGGCACCCATCAGCTGTTCTCATAAGAGGAGCAGCCCTTCCAGGCTGCCAGATACTGAATGGAGCGCTAGGTTTTGGGAAGCCAAAATCACCTCAAATTCATCCTACTGGCTGTCATCCACCACAGTCTGTTCGAGTGACTCAGGCATAGGCCCCTTGAAGGGGATAGTTATGACACATGGAATACATTGTGTTTCTTCCACTGGGTGGTGATCCTAATTCAGAAAGCGCAATTCCTTGATTCTTTTTTCAAGTCATACAGAACATTGTGTTTACATGCAAACTTCTGCAAAAGGATTTCTATTACCAAATTTCAGGGTGTCCAACATGACCATAGACACTTTCTTGAGCTCATGCCTAGGATGGCGCTTTTGATCCGCAAAAATCTTATAATCTTGATACCCTTGAACAGATGCTCACATACAAGATTTTTATTCTTGCGCAAGTTGTTCAGGAAATCCTCTGCTGCTGTAATGGATGATATAAGGTGGGTTCCTAGCTGTAAGGAAGGGTTGTACCTCAGACCAGCCTCTAAGGGGGAGAAGACTGTGGAGGCATCGAGTGCGTTCTTATATGCAAAACGTGCTAATGGTAGGTCAGACGCTCAGTTCTCATTACTAGTTGTGGTATAGCATCGAAGATATTTCTCCAAAGTATAGCTTACCCTCTCAATCTGTCCATCCAATTGATGTTGATAAAAAATAGAGCGGCAGGGTTTTATATGGAGAAGATCAAGAAGGGTGCTCCAGAACAGGGCTTTAAATGGAAGCCCACGGTCACTTACTATCTCCCTGTGGAGACCAACATAAAACATACATGCTTTACAAACAGTGCTGCAGTTTCCTCTGATAACACTGTAGTGTTGCAAGGAATAAGAAGTTCATATTTTGTAAAGCAGTCCACAACCACCATAATTGCATCATGTCCTTGGGATGGAAGGAGTCCACAAAGGAATTAACAGATACTGAGATCCAGGGGCCCTCAGCTTGCTGCAGGTGATGTAAGAGGCTTTTTCTTAGTGATCTTTCTGATTAAGAGAGAGCACACACTACACAATTGGAGACCCACAAAGAGGCCTCTCTGGAGGATCCCTGCCAGTTATAGGTTCTTTTGATCTATTCCTCACAATTCTTAGCCCCTGGGTGTTCTACCTTCATAGGATTATGTTGCTATTGGATAAACTTGATGAGAAGGTTGGATGGCACCAAAACATTATCTCAAAAGAAAATCACTCCCTTCTTTAAAGAATAGCAGGTGCGCTACTGGTTTTTTTTCTAAGGCTTTATATAACCTAAACCCTTTAGGAGAGAATAACTGGGATTCAAGGAATTAGAAAAGGAGTGAGAAATAAAGAATAAACTGTCAAAGGAAACTGTGGGGAAAGCCAGCGTTAGGCTCTGGGAGGTGGGAATGACAGTTTTAAGCCGATAAGAACTTCTTTGATGGAGTTTGTAAAGATTTAAGCTTAGCATATCCAGAAATACATTTAAAGACTTTTTGATGAACTCATAATTGATTTTGAAGTTGCATAGGTCTTAATAAGTTTGGGGCATGGCAGTGGGCAAACTTCTGAGGCTTTCTATAATATAGATGATACTGGTGGTCTATTAGCACTATGATCTCAAACTGGGCCCCCTGCAGTAGGTAACTTCAGTGAGCTCAAATGCCCAGGACACAGCTGCCAATTACTTATCATAAATTTCCCAACCTAGCTCAGAGGATGAGCTTTTCCTAAAAAATATGCCACTCGTTGTTCCAATCCAAATTATTCTTGGAGAAGCTCTACTCCCACTGCAACAGAAGATGCATCACAAGCCACAATAAAGGGCTTTAAGTTATCTGTATGCCTGAGGACAGGTGCTGAGTGGAAAACCTTCTTAATGACTCAAAGGCCTGTTGACACTCATGAGTCCACTTAAATGGGGTATTTCAAACAGTTAGAGGATGGAGAGGGGTCGCCTATTGATAGGGCGGGGGAACCTTTTTTAGAAAAATTTGCTGTTCTAGGAAACTCAAAAGCTGCTTCTAGGTAGTGAGGGTAGCTAAGACCTGATGGTTTTCAGCTTACAAAGGGAACCGCGTAACTCTTTTTCAGACACATGTTTTACAGTTAAGTCACCTCTTTTGAAAAAATTCACATCTTGAGGGTTTTACAAAGAGTACAATCTTGTAAAGGGCTGTCATTACTGTCTCTATGTTTTACTTGTTTGCTCCTGGGTAGTTGAGTTTATCAGTATATAATCAATATATGCAACGGCGAAAGAGAAAAGGAGATAACTAAGGACATCATTAATGAGGTAGTGGAAAGTCGCTGGGGCATTTTTTAACTTAAAAGCCAAAACTTTAAACTTGAAGATCCCCTCCTAGTGCAAATAGAAATAAGTCACTCACGGCCTTCCTTTACCCTTAATTGGTTGTAGGAATTCATCAAGTCCATATTTGAAACACCTGTGACTTTGCAATACCCTGGACAAAAGATTAATTTAGTGGTAGAGGCATCTGGAACTGTTACATCATTCTAATTCCATAGTCCACTGCGTAACAGTCAAGGCTTACCTAAGCTCCATAGTCCCTTATCTTCCCATTACAATGATCAGGGCTGAGGGTGATGGGCATAATCACAAAGGACTTTAAAAGTGGCTTTTTGGCAAATGTGATACCTTGGAATCTAATTTTACTATAAATTTTAAGGTCAATGAGGAAGTAAATTCTTTTTAAATGGCTCTCTGGCCAGCCAGATGCTGCCAAATGCAATGTTATCATATATGATGACGAGGATGTAGATTCTCATAATTGGTGCTCTGACCAACCAGATGCGGCCAACTCCAATATATCTAAATGTGTCAATGATGATGGAAATCCTCACAAATGGCTTTTGGCCAGCCAGATGCCGCCACTTTAGATAAGGCTGGACAAGCCTCTCAGAAATTAAAAGCTGGCAAATCAGATGCCTCCAAAACTTTTTAATTAAGTTAAATTTTAGAATTAAGGATGTTGCTAAAGGTTCAGGCTTTGAGAAAAATTCAACGCAAAATAATAAAGGTAGATTGTTTTGACAACTACAAAGGTACTCATCCCAAGTGCTGTAATGGTTTCAATGATAAAATAAAAGGTCCAGACCCCCAGGTTATGCCTGCCACAAAGAAGTAGTCCATGGAATCCATGGTGAATAAAACCCATTCTTCCCCCTGGTTTTAGTATAAATTTTTTAACTGATGGAGTTGCACAAAGAAGCTTCATTTTTATGATTACAAAACAAATCTTTGAAAAATTAAGAATAATTTTTAAATTTAAAATCATTTTATTGAGAAGTTTAAGGAAACTGTTCATGGACTACAATTTTGATTTTAGCAAGTCCATTGATCCTTATATTCACTTTCTGGAGGTCAGACCAGTCTGCTTGAAATTAATATTTTCTTTACTGTCATACAAAAGTTCATAGTCAAGTGTTCCCACACAGTCAGATTTGGGATTTTTCCACAGTATGGTTATCCTGTTTGAGGGCATCTCCCCGGGCCCTCTTGTGAAACTGCTTTGAAGCAGTGTTCAGAACCCCGTCCATCACACACAGGGCCATAGGGTTCTTTCTGCCTTCTAGGCGAGAATAACAGGTGAAGAGATGGAGGATGATTTCTTAAAGATCTGGCCTTTCTCAAAAATGTCATCTAGCCAAATTCCCAATGCTTTATTCTCTTCTTCCATATATTTAAAGAGGGCTATTAATCTTGACTAATGGAACTGTCAAATGAAACGCCAGGTCATACTCTGTGTGGGGAGGTTTCTTAGTAGCCAAACTCATGTCACAAACATTCTGATATGGTGCAAGAAAGGTGGGTGAATCAGGTGAAAGATCAATGGGGATAGAAAAATAGTAAAATTGAACTTAGGGAAATTTCAGATGAGAAATTATCATCTAAGGGAATTTCCTTCTAAGTCCACCATTGGAGAAGGATATGAAATTATAGCTTAACTAAATGTGCACTTGCTGGCAGCGCCACCACCCTGACCCAATCATTGAGTTATAAAATTATTCTGTAATTGCTGATAAACCTGTCTCAGAATCAAAAGTGACACACAAAGACTTTCATTGGATTGTTCAAAGTATGTCACTTTATAGGCTCAGAAGATGCTCCCATAATTTGGAAAAGCTTCATCTGTGTCTAAGTCCAGGTAGTGGTCAATTCACACATATATAAAATTTCTAGCTGCTCCAGTAATAGGAGCGCCTGAGCTGTAACTTTCTGTGCCCCAGAACAGAAGGTATTGAAGAAGGTAAAATATTCTTGGTCTTCATTTTTTTTTAGTACTAGATGGTCCCAATATTCTTGGTCTTCATTAAAGAAAGAAGTTAGGGTGAGTGCAGCAGGAGTGGAAGGAGCCAATATATAAAATGAGTTTCTGGAAAATGGCAGGATACCCCTAATTCTTCTTCTTACAAGAGTACTGGATGACTATACTTGACTAACAGACAAAGCAGGGTACTGGAATACAGCCTATTGTTTCCCAAAAAAGGGGAAAATAGGAACCAAATATAAGATGGTGTTTCAATACAAGTAAAATGAAAAACACTTCTCTACTTCCTAATAAATGATTGGAACGTACCTGAGTAAATGCCAGTTCATTCTATCAAGGTGACAGCTAATTCAAAGACTGACTATCATGGTAAGATTTTGTTGGAATCCTGGCGGGGTAAAGCTTGCTGTGTTTTTGCACAGTATTTCAACAATATAGCAGCTTCAGGGGTATTAAAACTATTAGCTGCTGTCAAGGAATTTTAGGTGAAATTGAACCACAAAAAGAATTTATAAATACATTTAATTCGTTAATTTGTAAAAAAGGGTCAAAAGTGATCATTGGTTATAAGGTTTACTCCTTGTATTTAAGGTAATTTGGGATTAAAAATGGGAAGGGCGGCGGAATCTAGAATAGGCGAGAGGTCGCTTGATTTAGGTAGATGATAATTGAGTCAATCAAGACTTTTAAGATCTTTTTTCCGCATTAACAAGTTTCTAATTGTGGGTTTTGGATCGTCAGCTGAGATGATGTAACCAAGGGCAGCATTTTAATATAATCTCGTCAATCAGACACCTGGAAAGTGTTTTCTTTCAGACAGTTACTAGAGTTCTTATGAGGCAATTGTCTGGTAAAATATTTTCACTCCTCTGTACCCCCTTCAGGTCTATAAAAGGGGTTGGTTTTTCTTAGACAGTTGTGCCAAATTCAAGCTGGCGCGGAGTATAATTCTGAGTTTGATTACTATTCCACTGGGGTTCTCAACATCCATAACTATTTGATCCTAGCTATCCAGCTGGATACTAAAAGTAAAACCATTAATCCTTTGTTAAAATTCCACAAAGCATTAGGCCGGCAATTAGTAATAAAATAGAGATTTTTTTCATGATAGTCTTAATAACTAGTTGAACTTGCAATTGTCCAACAGATTTGAAAATGCCCAGTTGATGGTCTTTAATACCTGAGGCTTAGATGCATTGATAACTTTTATAAAAGGACAACCTAGGGAATAAATGAGGAGTAATATGATCAAAATCATACCAAAGGCCCTTACAACAATACATAAGGCTACATTAGGGGCAACCACGGGTCTTACTGGGGCAACCCAAGGGTGGGAGAGTCAGGGGTGGTGAAAACTCTCCAAGGTTTACGGTTTTATTTCATTTAATTTATTGCGGGGAAGGCTGACCTAGGGACGGACACTTCTGAATATGACTCAGGACAGATAAACTTAGTACCGGGGGAGGCACCCCAGAGAAGCGATGCTATCTCTTGTTGCCAGCGGGAACGCCACTTATGGGGAGGGGGAGGGAACGTGTGAAGGGGCCGTAGCCAATATTGAGCACGTGTGGAGGATGAGGTCTGATTTGATGAACCAGACTGGGAACCAGGAGGAGACCAGCTGTTGGTGACATGGTGGGAGGTATCCAAACATCCACGCTTGAAAGTGGTCCACCAAATGAGACCGGAATCTGTGGACAGTTTCTGGGAGGGCGGGGGTGGATCCTGCAATGGCATCTAAGACAATCGTGTGGATGGTCCACATGGCGATTGCAACCACCAGAGCATGGAGGGAGGGTGTAAGGGAGGAGGCCATTGATAGAGCAAACACATCTCTTGACAGACTGAAGGGATGCGTTTGATCTTGGCCCAGCAGACGTTGAACTTCGCGCCATATCACTTTAGAGGTGGGGCACTTCTCCAGGCGGTGGAACAGCGTTCCATACTGGCCACACACGACACAGGATGAGTGTAAAGCGTTAGAGCGCTCAGCTGTACGATACACCCGCCTCAGGCAGCGCCACGCATGGGAGTGGACTTGAGGCTGCAACAGAGGGTGATGTACATATTTCCAGATTGTTTTTGGGTCTCAATGGAATAAGGGATGTCCATCATGTCCAGGTAGTCCACCCTGGATAGGACATGGGGCCAAATGGGGATCACGCCATCATGGATGGGTAGCCCTTATACCTCTTGTGTGAACTGAGGAGAGGGTCGGCCTCTTTGGGTTGTATGTCCGCTAATACGAATTCTCCACTCTGCGCTCCGCATGGAGAGTAGGATTCGTTTGTAGTGGGTTTTTGTCCCGTGAGGACCTGTGGCTGATGTGTGTGATGCGAGGTATTTCATCAGGGAGTGGGGGTTCGATGGATTGTTGAGGTCCAAGGCTTGGGAGAAGTTGGAGTGGGCTGCACGGGACCAGTGTTGGGATGGGAGTGTAGGAGCGGTGACAGCCACGATCCAGGTGCCCAGGATCTTGACAGCATGGGCTTTGAAGTCAAGCAGGCCCATGCCACCTTGATGATGAGGGCCAAACATGACCTCTAGCCATACTGGTGGAGGGCGGCCTGACCAAAGCCATCCTTGCAGCAAGGCATACAAGGATTTGAAGAAGCTTGGGGAGAAGGGGATGGCGTGGGCTCTGAACCAGACTTTGGATAGGAGCATAAAGTTGGCTAAAACAACCCTGCCAGTAAGAGAAGTAGGGTGGGCTCTGAGAGAGGCGATTCGCTTTGTCACGTTGTCCAGAATATGGCACTCCATTACTGCTGACGCATATCCGCCTGCCTCCATCCACACGCCCAGATGGCGCACCGGTCCTGTGGTAGGACGTGGCGCGAAGGGGAGCACCAGTGGAGCGGTGTGTGTTGAGTTAGTAAGGCGTGGACGTGGGTGAGCAGATGGGCTGGGTTGGGAACTAATTGCTGGGGCCCAGCAGTTCTGAAACTGACCAAGGAGGATGATTTCGGTTTTGGAGGCGTTCAGTGCCGCGTTGCTTACCCGGGAATATTCCTGGATGAGAGCTTCAAGCGCGCGTGCATCTTGATTATTAGACACCCCAACCACACAATCATCTGCGAACGCCAATATCTTGACTGGGGCTTGGCCTGGCACATGGACCCCAGTGAGTTGGGAATTCACATTTTGCAGTAGTGGGTCAAGGCTGAAGTTGTATAAGAGTGGGCTGAGGGGGTCCCCTTGTTGCAAGCCCCTTTGAGGGTGGACTACTTCCGTTAGGAAGCCAGGGCCACGCACTGCCATTGTTGCAGATTCCGTGAGCAGCATCACCCAGTTGATGAAGCGAGGGGTAGGCAGGAATTGATGGAGGCAGGCCCTTAGGTATTCCCAGTTTACTCTATCATAGGCCTTTTGTTGGTCCAAGAATACAAGTGCCCCAGAGGCTGTGGACTGACATACATTAGCCACATAGTGCACGTTATCCCAAATTGACCTTCTGGGGATGAAACCGAATTGTTCTGGGGAGTTGGTGGCAGATGCTACAGTCCCTAATCGGTTAGCCATAATTTTTGTTAAAATTTTGGTGTCTGTGTTTGCTAGAGAAATGGGGCGCCAGTTGGCTAAGTCAAGCTTATCCCCTTTCTTGAAGAGTGTGACAGTAAAGGCCTCATGTCCTCCTGGTAGGAGGCGCATTTCCAACAGGCTTTGGATAAGTGAGGCAAGCAGAAGTGGGGATATATATTTAAAATATTTTTTGTAGAACTCATATGGAATGCCATCTGGGCCTGGGCATTTTCAGTTTAACGCACTGTGAATGGCTGTCCATAATTCATTCGGAGTAATTAAATTCATTATTTCTGGGTATCAGAAAATGGTGTGGATATGAGCTCAGTTGAGAAATTCCGCCACTTCAGCTGGCTGAATTGGTTTGGCTTGGTACAACTCGGAGTAATATTTTTGTGTTTTGATTGCCACTTCAGCCAGTGTATCAACAATAGAATTATCTGATCTTCGCACCTGTGTGCAGGCCACACTCTGGCATGGTGCAAAATTTTTTTTAAAGAAATATGCAGTGCACTTGTCACCTTTTGTGATGCGTGTGGCCCTGTATTGAACACAAACCCAATGTTTGTATTGCCTTTTGAGTGCATTGAGGTGGGCGGCTGCCTCCGCCCACTTCTGGCCCCATGCAGGGCTGTATCCTGTAGCTGGAATGTTGGACTCCAAGTGTGCCAATTCTGCCAGAGCACGCAAGATAACCGCCAATGTGGCTCATGAGCGTCTGAAGGAGAGATGGCGAGAGTGGCGGATGGTGTCCTCTTTGAAAGTTGCCCATGTGGAAATGGGGTCCGCGCAAAACGGTGCAACAAACTTTTTTGCCAAAGTTGCCTCTTCCACCCACATGGAAAATCCTGGTGACGCGAGCTTGGGGGGGCAGATTTTGCACCAATGTGGGGCCTTAGCAACTGTGACAGGTAGGTGGTAGGTTATTGAGACCAGTCGGTGGTTGGAGAATTCCATTTTCGTTGTTTTGAAGTGGGAGATTTGGGGTTGGAATTTCGCCAGCGTTAGAATAAGGTCGATGCGGGTCATGGACCTTAATTGGCCATTGTGGACGTGGGGACGCGTCATGTTTTTGAGCAGCGGGGCATGTTGTGGCAGCGCATCCATTAACCCAAGGGTGGCCTTTAGAACGCGTAGTTCTATGTGACCCTGTGGAGAGTGGGGTGAGGGAGGCCACCGGTCCATTGGTGAGGTTAGCCAACAGTTCATGTCACTGACTAGGAAAGAATCAGGGGGTAGCGGGAGGGATTTAACTGACGATAAAAATTACTGACACTCGTGTGCACCGTTTGGGGCATAGATGTTGACAATTGCGTGCACTACATCAGCCCATGAGAAGGTGACGATGAGCACTTGGCCATTTAGGAATGTTTCTGAAGATATGAATTTGAAAAAATTATTTTTCTGAATTAGCACCCCACAGTGCTTTGACCAAAAGGATAGGGATGGGAGAAGCATTGTTTTTCAAGTTTCCTTGGAACCTCGTGGACAGTGGGACTCCTGGATGGCCAGGATATCCACGGGTAATTTGTGCTGTAAAAAACTCAGTTTCCTAGCCCAGGATGGGGAGGCCTTGAGTCCAGCAATATTCAACATCCCTAAAGTGAAAGTTCCCCCATCGCACCTTAGGTGCAAGGGGGTGGGCCCCAGGCCCACCAGCCTTTTCTAGGTCCCCATGGGCTTTTAAAGCAGCATGGGTGTTAGCAGCAATGCTATCAGAGTTTTTGTTGATTTTTGCGGAAAGAGTCACGTTGGCTTTGGCCTTCACTTTTTGTTTTCCTGACGTTAGACGAATTTTTTGTGGTGCGGATGAGTTTGGTGCACCATTGAGCAGGTCAAAAAAAAATTTTTAGTTGGGATAGGTCCCAAGTCAGTTTCAACTGGAGCTTGGGTGCAACAATTGGGTGAGATTGAGTCTCCCATCAGATCCACGGATTGAGTGGCCCGCTCAGCATGGGCTTCCCAATCTGATTGGTTGATGGATTCCCAAGTTGCTTCCACCGCGAAGGTTTCCATGTCCTCCTGGCATTGTGAGTGTGGGATAGCGGTGGTGGCCTTGGCCATAACCTTGGCCGCGGCCCTATGGGCCTGCTTGGCCTTCTTCCATTCTTGCAGGGAGATAGGCTTTACCAATAGGTAGCAGCCTTGTGCTCCCCACAGGAAAGCCTCCTTGGTGCTTGCAGTTGGTTTGTAGTGCGCCTCTCCATTGGCCATGGCTGCCGAGGGGTGCTCTTGGAATGTGACGCCCTCCTTGATGGGGCATGTGTGCGCCTTATGGTTGAATGCATCACGGTGGGTGCAAATGGGGGGCGCGCTGTCCACGGTCACCCAGAATGGGTGGGTGGTATGCCCTGCGATATCAATAAAAGTGGAGTGCAGGATCTGGGTTAGGTCTTTCACAATCTCCTCAGTTGGGGTCAGAACTGCGATGGCTTTGCCAGTGCACAGGTGTGGCATCAGCGTGAAGCATTGCATTTCAAAAGATTGTATTTCGCTGTATATGGCGAGACCATCTTTCAGGTGTTGTTCCAAAGTGTCACATTTTACCGTAGTAGGCAAAAAGTCAAACGTGAGGAAAATTTGGTTTGATTTTGTCCATCTGGTGCATTTGGTTTCGATGACCCATTGCCCTTTGGGGAGGTCAACAACTATGCGCACCACTGCAGCCTCATCTGCTGCTTTTTTGCTTTTGAAACCTAGGTCCAGCCAACCGCGTGACATGGAGTGAGGTGCAACATACACCGCGGTCAGGAAAATTTTGTGTACATCTTCACAAAATTTTTCCCATAAGGCCATTTTTTGGATGTCCAGATACATGCGGACTCCAAATTCCACTGACAAAAGTGGTTGGGAGTGTGGCGTGTTGATGTACTGGTTGCATCATGCTTGCCATGCAAGTATCTCCGGGGAAATCATGACCGCCAGTTTTTTAAGGTTTTTGTCTATTCCGCCAGATTCTCTGGGGCATTTTTGAACATTGGAGGCCGCGGGCCTTCCACCTGCTCCTCTTACCTTGCTTGCCCAACTGCTCCCTGACATGGGCGCAGACTAATCTCCTATATGAGATTATCAAACTAGATTCAGTCTTGAATTGAATAGGTTGCAAAAGTGTTTGCAACGAGAAAGAAAAGTAGGTTTGGTTTTATAGTATTGTATTAAATAGGTCAGATCATTTTGTTAAATAACTGGAGTAATTTACAACTAAATTGGGATGGATTGCAGCCAAAAGGGATGGATCAGTTGTAAATAAGATAATAGACAGCCTTAAATGCATGTATGATGGAATAACAGCCATGATTGTGGAGGTAATCATCCTTAAACTTTGCGTAAGGTGGGGATCAACAGTAGATCTGTAGATCAGATGTCTGTTTGTTGATCTTCAGGTTTATCTCATGGATGATGGCATGTATTATTTGATAACTTTTTTGGATGATCAAAGGTGGCATGGAGGGCAGATTTTGTGGCAAAAGACTTAATAACAATTGTTTATTCTTTAGAAAACCAAATCAGAAGAAATAACTGGCAACTTACCCTAAAGAGGGCGGTTGCTTTAGTAGTAGCTGGGGTGCTAGTGTTGATGGGGATGACATGTCTTAGTTAAGGGTCTCCAGCCCCACTCACCATGGGACTGTACATATAGTGGAGAGCAATAATGGGAGACATAATCTTGAATTAGGCCATAGAAGGTTTAATGATGGAATGAGGTATAATTCAGGATGATCAATTCAAATTTATATGGACTTCACTGGATCAGGGCCATATTATAGTTAGATTTTTATTTTGACTTGAATTTTTATTTTAACTAAAGTTGCTAAGAAAAAGAAATCTTATGGTTTGATCCACGATCAGTAAAACTTTTGTCATCAGATTAGCCTTACTTAATGGTAGGATAAATTTGAGGAGAATTTTACTGTTTCCCTTTGTACCTGGAGTAACTGTCTTTGAGATGGTATGAACGATAAATTCCTGCCAGAAACCCATGACTTAAACCTCCTCACTGCACAATCCTTCTATTATTTTTAACAGGTTAGAAGAGGTAAGTGAGGGCAGAGAAGGAGTTCTAAAAGGCAGGAAATTTGCCCATCATATATCAACCACATGTGCCAAGTCGCTGAGGTGCACCATAGGGGCACTGGGGGCTAAGGGGTCCTTTCTGCGATGGAAAGAAAAAGCTTACTGTCTAGATGGAGGTTGGTATATCAATACTTACAAATGCGCAAGTATTTATACCAGTTAGAAGACTGTGAGAAAAATATTGTAAGGAATGCCCTGTAGGAACCCCTTATATACCTTCATATTTTACCACCAATAATGGATGAATTACTGAAACTCCATCTTAAGATAGTTCCCCTGTTTTACAAAGCTTTGTGATGCAAATATTACAAAAATATTAATTAAATTAAGTTTTCAAACTCCATCAAAAAAGATGATTGATTTACTCATGAAGACACAAGAGCTACAGTGTCATGAGAACATTATGCACTGTTGACCTCAGAGTAGCAGCCACAAATCATAAACTCTCCAAAGCTCCATAATATAGTATAAAAAATCCCAGAGGATCCTAGAGGATCAAGGAATTGGACTCAGCTGCCCCTGAAACTAAGTCCCAAATACACAATCACTTTATGATAAGTCATTAGTTAAGAAAAGTCAAATTCTACTATATGCGCACCATTTTCCTATGCGCTATATATACTTTGTATCTTCAAATTAATATAAAAAACCTATTTTACAGAAAAGATAACATTTTTTCTGGTGTTTTATTTAGTGCCAATTGTGCCAAATATAATATTTATTGTTGAAGGTTTGAGCTTAGCATTTCTTGTCATCAGAAGAGGTTGAGAAAGTTCTTGTTTGGTAAGAAACAGCTCAATTACTATAATTCCAAGGCTTCACATGGTAGTACAAAATTGAAACCATGATAAAAAGTCACAGGTACTTAAGAACAAGATCATCTAATTTGCCTGATGATGTACCTTGTGATCAAATAAATGAGTTAATTTAAGTGGCTCAATAACTTTCATCAGCACCCCCTGAGTGAGTGACCTGTTTTGCATTAGCTATTAAAAAATTTTCACTTGACAGAAACTTTATTGGGAAGGATGGCATCTTTAGATGATGTTGAGTAGCTAAGATTTTGGTAGTGGTATATATATGATGTATTTAAATTTTGATAGTCATTTGTGGTTTTTGATATTATGAACCTAGTTTAAATCTATTGGGAGATTCTTTTTGGTTGGTCACCTCTTCAGTATTCAAAGTAGAGAGCAATCTAGATATCTAACACTGTTTAATAATTGTTGTAGGGCTTATATGATCTATGGCTTAAAGATAGCTTCACTTTAATTTCTATTTTATTTCTAGGTGCTTCAGTATAATATATATCTAATTATCACTTACCAGATAAAATGATGTGTTTGAGTATCTATATTTAATTACAATTAGCATATGCTTAATTAGTTAGCTTCTCTAAACCACAGTTCTTTGTGGGTATTACTGGAGCCATAAATTTTTATCTGCAGCCTCATACTAAAATCAACTGCTTAAGTTTATTTTTGTTATAAAAATCTATCAGATAGTCATGCTACTCTTATACTCTAGCATTTTCATGTATTTTAATCTCGAGTTGAATCCCAAAAAACACTAATTATAATCATTAATAGATAAAAAGTTTCTTAGATTATAGGCGCACCCTATCTTGATCATCAGCATATACTTATCTCTAGACTAGTTGGGTAAAAAAATAACCCACTTAGAGTTTTAACCTTCACTCACCATATCCGATCATTTTAAATCCTACTTAATCTTTTAATCATGTTTTTAAACTAGATTGCCTATAAACTAACTTTGTAACAATTCAAGTGCTGGTAGTGCTTATAAGCTAGCTATATCAATTGACACTACCACTGTTATTGAGTAACTTACCTCCTCTTCTTAAATATATACTTTGAATCCATGCTCGGTTGATAATCTAACTCTATCAACATGGCGCTTTACTGATCTAGCAAAATAAACTCCAAGCGCTTCTAGAGAGCGCTTTAAAATATATTCTTTTTACTATCAGGTTTTTAATTTGGAGCAATCCTGAAAAGGCCTCTAACCAAATATGCAGGTGAGACAAAATATCTAGTGGAAATCTTTGGTAGAACTCTAAGTATGATATCCAATAGTCTTCATATGTACTACATGTAAACCATAAGAGGTAATAAGAGTTATGCTTGCTTACAAACAATACAAAAAACTGGCAACTCAACATAATACCACCCTATATGAAAACCGTCAATTTAGAATTAATCTGGACCTTTATTTTTACAAATTCAAACCTCACACAAACCTTGAAACAATCTCTTATGTTGCGCCACTAATATGGTCACTCAATTCATAATACAACTTCAAATGATATGTCACTGTTCTCTTATTTATACCTTGGTACAATACTCTTAAGTAATGCCATTGTTTACTCACTCAAACCTTGATAAAATTTTCTTATAATTTTCCATTTTTTCCAATAAAACCTTGTCATAACTCTTAAGATGCTTCGCTATTTTTTTAAATAAGTAATTGGTAAAATCTCTTGTGATGCTGCAAACTTTTGCAAGCTGCTACGAAGGTCCTTGTTTTTTTTGTAAGAATTAAGGTTGGTTTTAGTTGTATGAAGATGACTATCTAGTCTCTTCTCTTCTCCACAAGTGGTAAACTCCACTCAATTATCCTCTTACCAGAAAGTGATTTCTACCTCACTTAAGATTACTTGAGAAAAAAGATAAGGGTAGCAGATATCTTCAACTTTTATCAATGAAGTGCAATTATAGAAATGTATTTTATATTTAATTAATATACCTTTTTTAAGTAAATAAAAAGGTTTATTATGGAAGTTAGTTGCTCAACTCTTCATCTGGCACTTAAATGAATATAACATCCCTTGACAAAATACTTAACCACAAAGTTTTATATTTGTAATATATTTCCAATGCTTACTTATCCACCAATTTGGCCAGAGTATGAAATAGCATGTCTAACGCCTCTAGCTAACCCTAACAGACTAACTTTACAAGCTAGTGGCTTTGCTAAGGTGATGGGACAAATTATATTTTACAGCAGACCATATTTCTAGGCTAAATTACAAGTCACTGCCAAGAAAAGCGTTATCAACTCTTCAATAACATCAAAAAACACCCTTATTGATTAATGACAAAAAATTAAATAGATTTTTCTAAAAATTGATGATTAATAAACCAATAACTGAGTTCACTTTTTAAATAAAATTAGCTTCATTCCTGACAAGATATACAATATCATTAAGACTTAAATCAAATCCTGAAAATGAGCTGGAACTAATTATTTATAGGAGAGTAGCTCAAAAATGTAGTTAACAATATTAGAACTCCAACATCCATTAAGGTTGTTTAGTAGTAAGACAACCAAAGTAGAATAAGACATATGATTAATTGTGTTATTGGTTCCCACTCAAAGCAAATTAAAATTTCTTATGATGCGCCAAGTTTTTTTCACTTAAACCTTAGTACAATTAAATTTTGATGTACTATTTTTCTCGTTAAAACCTTGGAGTCAGACAATTAGACGTAAAGCTAGTTTGAAAGAATGTTTAGGTGAAAATAGTCCAAAATTTAATATTATATTACAATTTAGTTCTTGGGTTAATTCAATTGATTGGAGTAATGATTCTACTCCTCAAATCCTCCAAAAACCTCCAATTGAGTTTGCAAGGGCACCTTGCAACCCCAGAAGAATCAGCATACAGATGCAGAAGTCCGCCCACGCCCTCCCTTGAAGTTTGTTAAATTCCTAAACAAGAAGTCCCCTATAAGACCTGAAGGGGGTTCAAGGAGTTGATGGTTTTCTAGCTATTGGTTTATACCTACTATATCAAATCCTCACAAAATAGTTATATCATACCAGCTGTCAATCGCTCACCCAAACTTCTTTCAAGATAATTTAAAGAGACTTGCAAGAGCTGATAGGCTCAATCTGTATTTATATGAATCAAGCCTTTCTCCGCCTAGCCCAAATCTTCAGGTATCTCACTTTAGCCCTTTGTTAGCTTAATACTAGGAGGCAATAAGTTAGTATTGGATAGCTAATGTCCCCAGTTTTGCTAATAATAAAATTTTTATATATAACCTACTTGTGGTTATTTCCCTTTTTGAAATCTTCAGTACCGGCTAAGAGTGTAAGACTCTAGTACAGACATCATTAATGAAATCCTGGGGAAAAAGCACCAGCAAGCACAAATCTCTCTAATATTGCAACAAGTGGTGCTCATTACTGGGAAGCCTGTACACCATAATAAATAATTAAAATAGAAGACCTTAAGGTAATTGACCCTCTCGCCATCCCTGTGAGACTAAACCAAAAATAGTTGCTTTAAAACAGCAGGTAGCTAGTGCTTTGTCTCATCTTAAAACACTTAAACAGCGCTCTTGTCAAGCCTCTCATGGAGCTGCGCCTGCTGTCCAAAACCCCCCTTTCCATGACAAGTTTTCCCTCAAGTGACAGCAGCACTGCCTCATTCCTCTTTTTCTATGAGTCAGTTATGGAAGGAACAACCAACTATCAAAAAATTGAATACATCCTCCCTTGCTTGAGTCGCATAGCTCAGGAGGCAATGGTAGCAAATATGGCCACCATCCAAACCTCAGCGGAGGTTAAGAAAGCTCTTATTGACGAATTTACTCAGCACAAATTTTACATAGGAGATTACAGTCCTTTATGTGCCTCAGCATGCAAAAGGGGTAATCAATCGCCTCTTTTATTGATTGGTTTTGTAGTGAAGCCCATCCACTATTACTTACAAGAAGTTACCTGTTGACGACGCCTTTGCTGCCATTTTGATTAGATTGGCTTCTCACCCCTCTTTGGAGTTTCACATCTCTTCAGTAAAACGCTCCTTCCAGAACGTACATGATACAAATGAGGCTCTGCTAGTAATGTCCGAGTTCTATAATGTTTAACTTGAGCCAGGGATCCCAGAAGCAAGAGTCCACCATGACTCCTCTAGCCCCTTCCCAATTCCGTCTCCATTGAGAAGCCTGCATCCTTACTGCAGCTCAAACCAGATATTCCTTCGCCATGTGAGGTTATACAGAGTATACTAGCAGTGACTGGGCAGTGCTCCCTTTCACCATTAGCCCCCAAAATTTGCCTTGTGCCATCAAGCCCAGCTTTGCCTCACTCCACTCCCTCTACTAAGCGGCCTCACAAAGCTGTTCAGATGTCACGTCCCCCTAGGACGCCTCTTATATCCTCCTCAGCCTGTCCCCTAGCCTTTTGTAGCTAAAGACCTGCTTTTTGGTTAGCCAAAAACCACTACTCAAGACGCCAAACGGATATCCCCTGCAACGAGGGAGGTCATGACACTAATTTATTACCTATTAACCCCCTGACATGCATAGATAATCCCTCTGATGAACAATCTGAAGGGGTTGTGAGGATTTTGGGTATATGTTCTAGGAGCTCCAGTTGAAGTGATACCGGAACAATAGCCCCTCAAAAGAGTGGATTGGGCCATGATAACCATCGGAACTTATCTCCATAAAGTGCTGAGGTTTTTGAGATTATCAATGCTGCCAGTGATGCTGATCAGTTCATTGCCTCGTTGATCCAATCTACTCAGCGTGTTCATATTCTACAATCCATTAAGACAAATACTCAAGACCTCTCAAAGGCTAGTCTCCACTATCCACCTTAAGGAAAACCTGGCTCTCCTCCTAACCTTATTGGATCTTAACCAAGGTAAAGTTCATAATCACCAAAGTCAAGGTCATGGTTATCCTTTACATTGGATCTCCAGTGAACGTGGTTTTCTCAAAACAAATCAAAAAGATTAAGCTGACCCTGACTTTAAATACACCCGAGAGTTTAAAACTGCAGATCCAAATAGCACTTCCGCTATGGGGCATACTCCTCGTTGCCCATCAGATTTGAGAAGCTTTTCCTGTCAGCCCTGGCTGTGTCCTTGGCTAGTAACGCTTATATTATGATCATTGGTACATAAATTATGCTCAAGTATTAAAAATTCTCAACATAAAGCAGGGTTTTCTATCCCTGATCAACTATGAAGTTCCCCTGGTTCTAACAAATAAAGAACCTAGTAAAAAAAGATACTCTTGTTTAGTTGAGTACCCTTCCTCTGCATTATCATTACAATATATGATGACGGAATAAAATACAACAAAATCGCCTGAATCTGTTGACGCTCTAGAGGGCATTCCTTTTTATGCGTTAGAAGAGATATTAGTTAAAGCCGTTTGTTGGGATTTTTGCCCATATTCCCAGCCTGCTAGATTACCTAGTATCGCTAGGGGAAAAATCCCTAAGGCGAAGTGAATCATAAATTGGTTGGCCCAAGTATTAAAGTAACTACGTTTGAGGCATTTTGGGATATTCGCCTGGTCATATATGTTGAGGATCAATCTGGACAAATACTTAAGATCTCATTGGGAGGAGTTTCTGAAGAAATAGGAGCATCTGATAGTGATTAACTATCAGTTGTACCATTTGGGATTGGCTGGGTATAATCACTGAATGATTGGGAATGAATAGCAAGTTGCAAGGTGAGTGATGCCACCTGCAACTATTGAATCGATTGGTTGGTGAGTGACCTGCCTTAATGGGTAATAAGTCCCATTACCTAAGCAGGCCACTAGCCAAATATGGTTGGTTTGCTTGGATCGAGAGGGAAACGTTAGGGACACATTTTCTGACTCTTTCCATTTCAGTTCTCAAGGATGTCCAATGATGGACTCCTAGCCAGGATGGGGAAGACCGTTGCTGCCATGACGAGGATGGGTGATTCAATGGCAACAGCTTCCGTTTCATCAAAGAGGTGTCAACTGAGGGTTAGACAGCCAAATTCCCCACTATATATATTCCCTAGGATTCACTATAATAAAAAACAGCATTAAGTAAAACAGTAATAGTTAGAGCTAGATAATAAGAGTTATTTAGTTCTAAGTTATCTAATTGGTTTGTAGTTAAACTATCATCAGCTTCCATTGTGCTGTTCTGTCTCAAGGATATTATTGCTGTGAGCAATAATTGGAAGATTCTAAAAGAGAAGAGTAAAGATCTGAGCGGGGATCTAAAGAAGAAGGAGCCACAATTGGGGATAGCTGCTGACTGTGTGTTGTGCCAAAGAGACTGTCACTGGGGTATCTCAGCAAAGATTGGGTAGACAAGAGCAAGGGAACAAATCCTTACGAGTACAACATAAAAAGCTTTTAATTGAGAATACTGGATGAGCGTTGGGACAATTTACAATTCATACTCAACTACAGATAATAGTCTCCATACTATTATCAATTAATAATTCATTATATTATACAATGCAATGAAATGCATGAGGAACCCAAACCTGTGAAGTAAAAAGGTTACTTGGGTTGCTTGCTTTTAACAAACAAAAAA
Organism: Massospora cicadina; assembly: GCA_022478985.1. Classification (NCBI taxonomy): domain Eukaryota; kingdom Fungi; phylum Entomophthoromycota; class Entomophthoromycetes; order Entomophthorales; family Entomophthoraceae; genus Massospora; species Massospora cicadina. Next base: position 25,101 of record JAKSZP010013508.1, read on the forward strand.
AATTTTACAAGTTGGTGCTCTCTACAGGGGTAGTTAAGTTGAAGAATACAAAAAATGATGTCCTATGAAGATGTTTCCAATTTTGGAAATAAGTTACTGAAGGAAGTAACGAAGATAGAATGTGAAGTGGATCACATTCAGCGGCGTTCACCCAGCTCAGCAGTGGAGCTCTGAGTGAAGCAAAATGAAGATACTCAAGTTCAGGGAAAAGGACTTGAAGCCTAGATATGAAACTATCTAGAGATGCAAGGAAACCAGTCCACCGGATATCTACTTGAGATGAAGAGTTAGCAGGGCCAACTCAGGTTGAAATTTGGCCCGCTGGAAATAGTCCCAAGGAGCAGCAGGACCAACCAGGATTAAAATTAGGTCTGCTGGAAATAGTCCTGAGGAGCAGCAGGATCAACTCAGGTTGAAATTGTGTCCGCTTTAAATAGTCCTGAGGAGTGAGTGTTTAGATGAGGCATTGGACAAAATAAGAAGCATCAATACAGAAAATTAAATTGTAATACCGATGAAGATATGAAGGCAAAACAGGAAATGATTAATTCAAGACAGTGTAGAAATCATTTAAATCAACACTCAATTACTGGTCAGAAGTTGTTAAAGAAGATTTCATCAATATAGGAGAAATTGGATGAAGCTAATGAGGCCAGAACGACCTGTGTAATTAAGGATGGCCATGAAGGCTGAAAATTCATTTTCAGGAGAAAAAATGATACGGACAATCAGATGAAACTGTTGGCTAATGGGATACAAGGATCCAAAGCATCAGTTGCCGAAATAAGAGATGAAATTAGGACCTTTTGGACTAATAACCAGTTGGGATTAAAGGCCTAATATTCAAGAGTATTGCCAAAAGTTGGCAAGTATAGCCTATATATGAAGAGACAGCGCTGCTGGTCATATAGTGAGAAAGGTTAATAATAACCAGAAAGTATTGAGCCTAAGAGAAAATAATTGCAATGTTCCCAGAGGACCTCTGAACCATTGGTTATGTCCTGAGATTTTGGTTAAGTCCTAGAAGAGGACCACACAACCAAATGGTTGGTTAAATCTTAAGAGGATATGATTTTGAACCATGATAACTGTTAGGTTTAAGTACCTAGGACCCAGTTTGGATGAATGGTAAAAGAAGGACCTCTGAGCTTTTTTTGTAGGTTGCAAGTCCCATTGCAAAAAAAAAATACAAAATAATCTATAAAATATAAAAATATATAAAATATCGATTTTTAAAGTCTATGAGTTTCAGACCTAAGAAATGACAAGAAATCCTGATGGCCAAATGGAGGAAATTCCACTCTTGATGAGATGAAATTATTGGCCAGGGTAACTGAGAGCATCAACCTATTGGTTGATCAAGAGCAACACACTGATATGATGGAAGGCCAGCAAGAGGAGGTGCTCAAATTTGTTTTGAAAAGTATTGAGTAGTATTTTCCCAAAAACTGACTATGATTTGGGATGCACAAGAGATGTGATTCACAAGGTCAACACTGGGGAAAATTTGCCAATAAGGATGAGACTGATCAAACAACTGAAAGCCGCTGAAGCGGTAGTAGAGGATGAAATTAGCAAACTAGTGAAGCATGGGCTTCTATTTCCGTTGTCAGTCCCTGGGGTAGTCTAATTCTGATCGTTAAGAAGAAGGATGGATCAAACTGGGTGGTGATTGACTACCAAAAGCCGACAAAATTATGAAGAAGGATTATTATCCCCTACTGAGGATTGATGATGCGCTATATCATTTAGGAGAAGCGAAGTATTTCTCCACAATGGATCTGATCTCAGATATTGGAAGATTGACTTGCCAAAGGAAGACCGGGAAAAATGCGCTATTATTACCATGCAGGGGCTATACCTACTGATGAGGATGCCCCAGGATCTATGCAATGCGCCTGCAACGTTTCAGAGGGCCATGGATGCAGTATTAAGCGACTTGAATCTGTCATGCATCCTGGTATATCTGGATGATATAAACGTGGCCCATAGGACGTTTACTGATCACCTACACCACTTGGAAGAAGTATTTAAGCGACTGTCCGCAGCTAACCTGAAGATCAAGCCAAGGAAGTGCCACTTCTTTAAGAAAGAGTTGGAATATCTGGGATTTGTAACCAACTCCAGTGGATTGCAGCCGCAAACCCAGAAGATAGCAGCTATAAAATGTATGGCTGTACTGACGGGTGTCCGAGACATCCAAGTGTTCCTTGGGATGGTCAGATACTACAGAAGATTTATTTGGGACTTTGCCTGAATAGCCAAGCTATTATTTCATTTATTGAAGGATCTGACAAAAGGATTCTTATGGAATGAAGAGGCCCAGGACTCCTTCAATGAGCTACGCTGGTATTTGATAGATTCGCCAATTCTGAAATATCCAAATTTTGATCAGGAGTTTATTAATTAAAAATGATGCTTCATTGACTGCAAGCAGCGCCATACTGAGCCAAGTAGATGAACTTGGGGACGAACATCTGGTGGCATATGTGAGCCAGACACTCTCAGCTGCTGAGAGGAACTACACCATGACTGAGCGTGATTGCCTTGTGGTCATTTACGCATGCAAGCAGTTTTGGGTGTGCATCCATGGAACGCACTTTTAGGTGGTAACAGACCATTCTTTGCTGCATTGGCTGCACAATTTGAGAGAACCAGAAGGATGACTGGCCTGATGGGCACTTAAGCTCCAGGCTTATGATTATGAGATTGTCCACCAAGTAGGGGCTTCTCACCAGAATGTGGATGGCTATCGCAGTTACCAATGGTCCAGATGGTATACTCGCAGGTGGATGAGCTATTCCAGAGAATGGTTGGCGGAAAAATCGGGGACAAGCCCTAAGAAATCTAAGGTGCACTTCAGTAAGTGATGGAAAACACCAAGACCATGGATGGACAGATATTCAAGTTAATCAATGGGAAGCGGTTATTAGTCTTGAAACTGTCATAAAGAGCAGTGATAGTAAAAGCAGCTCACAAGGTTGTTGGGCATGGTGGCCTGAGGAAAACAACTGACCATATTTGCCAGTACTATTACTGGGGATTGATCAACTACAATGTCTTGTAGTATCTATCTGTTGTGTGAAATGCCAGCTGCACAAACCTCATAAGAATACAACTGGATACTGACTGGTCCACCCTATATTTGCCTGGCACACGGTGTCCATTGACATAGTGGACCGCCAATGATAAGCACAGGGGGAGTCAAGTACATTATAATTGCCATTGACCATCTGATAAGATGGGTTGAGACGAAGTCCCTAACAAAAGTAGATGCTACCAGCACCATGATGTTCATCCTGGATCAAGTAGTATACTGGCATAGATGTCCACAGGTACTGCTTAGTAACAACGGGACCAACTTCACGTCCCATATGATCCTGAAATTAAATGAGATAATGGGGATCCGAGGAGTCATGTCAGTACCTTACTGGCCAGAGACAAGTGGACTGGTAGAATGAGTGAATGGAACGCTGGCCATGACGCTGAGGAAGCTAGTCGCAGGGAGAACTTCTGCGTGGGGAATGTATCTGATTTCAGTGACGTTTGCCTACAATATTAGTCATCATACGGCGTCAGTAAAGATGCCATTTGAGTTGTTATATGGAAGAAAGGCCACGTTGCCACCGATTTTATATTTGGTGGTGTAACCTATGTTGGGGATGAGTACTGAGCAATACCTGAACTGACTGACAGATATCCTGATCAATATGCAATTGCAAGCATTTGATACAACCTTAAAGAAAAGAATATGAGTGAAATGGCGGATGACAAGAACTGACTGGCTTTAGCAAAATATCAAATAGGGGAAAGAGTTCCCTATTGCAATATGTATGGTTTTGGATAAAGAAACAAATTAGATGTGTTGTGGTCAGGTTCATTCGAAAGTGATCACCAAGATGGTGACTGATGACTGCTCCATCAAGAATCACTTAGATGAAAGAGTTGTAAATCTTGTCCACGCTAAGTATCTAAATATTAGATTGATGAAAATAATAAAAGTTCCCGAAGGACCAATGAACCACTAAGTTGGTCATGACCTGATGATTAGGTCAAGTCCAAAAAAAGGACCTCTGAACCAATCTAGATGGTTAAGTCCAAAAAAAGAACTCTTAACCATAGAAAGCTGGCAGTTTTAAGTACCCAGGACCCAGTTTGGGGGAAAAAAAAAAAAAGATGGACTGCTGAACCAAAACAAGGTCAAGTCCCATAGGATAAAGGAAGAATAAAGATAAAAAATTGATAAAAGGTATGAGAAAAAAGATAAAAAAAAAAAATTATAAACCACATAGATAAAAAAGCTGATATATTATTATAATTTTTATTTTATTGATTGTACTTGGTACAGGGGTGATTACGCCTATGTCACCTCTTGGGGGAGGGAGGATGAATCGTGGTAGGAATGAACAGCCCATCAAAATTAATATGAGATTGGACTCTAGTGAGGGCGACCTACATGAAACCACGTTCTTTGAGCGTATGCAGAGCCCTGTGAGAAAGCGACTAGGGGAAGGGAAATTGAGATGTCAGATGAAGCAATTTGCAAAACCCTGGAGTGGGGAGGAAAGCAACAGTATAAGATGAGGCAATCAGCGAATAACCCCAAGTAATCCAATATGGTACCAGAGCCAGAAGATTAGTCCTGAGCGCCTGATGACAGGCTTCATCAAGGACACTGGACATGTGAGCTGGCAACAAACAAGGGATGCTTGATGGGGTTGCCGAATCATGCCCCCTATCAATGCTATCAGTGGAAGATACTGATGGGAAGCGCTGAAGAAGAGATAGTCATGCAGGGAGTGGATTGCATCCTGCAAGTGATGACTATGGGCTTCTCAGAAGCTAAAGCTGAATGAATGGTGGAACCCAGGCGAGGCTGGAAGCTTCATGGACCAACTTTGAAGAACTTGGCCAGTAAAGTGAAGAGCATAATTGGTGGTATCCCAATCAAGGATGTTATCAAGATCAGAGGGATTCAGCTATAGAGTTAAAGCCTTGGTAACTTGGGCCCAAAGTTCAGCATAGGGGAGCTTGAAGTGAATACTGTTACCAATGGTGGACTCGGAGACCAAAACAGCGGGTTTGTAATATTGACTGAATTGGAAGAGGAACTCAGGGAGAAGGTCTGACCCGCAAGAAATGAACAATCAAGAGCAACTGGTATAATCTCTGGAGAATATATGATGATGGTCAGAGCATCAGCAAAAAGTGCCAAATCCAGGAGAGTCTTGAAAGCCAACTCTGGAATTGATGATAGAGGAAGAATTGGCTGAGAGTTGTTCAAAATGATAGCCAGCCTGTTTTAGGAGGGATTATTAACTGTTTCCATTAATTCAACGGAAAGACTAAACGCTGGTGCCAGACTTTGAGTATGAGTCCTGGAAGGACCATAAAAGAGGTTTTGATGAGCATCCTGAATCATCTTCTGGAAGAGACGGAGGTCTGGATCAGAAAAACTATTCAGAAGCTGCTGGTATCATGAATCAGAATTTGACATATGAGCTGGATGAGAGGGGGGATGTCAGACTTATATGTAAGTTGACATTATGCACTCTATAATCCATTAAGCTCCAATTTTGGAGAAATTAATCTCAAAATTAATGGGATAAGCTCCCCAATGGAAGAATTAGGAATGACTTGAGCCAAAAGGTTAAGAGAGAATTAACAAGGGCGAATAGAAATAAGTATTCTTAATTGAGCCACAAAATGAACATTGACGGCAAGAGTCTCCTGTCTAAAACGAGGAGAAAATCAGGAAATCAAGGACGCCAGACCAAGAATCCTGAATATGACAGCAGGCCATATACCCTGATGAGGGGAAACCCGGATCCTAGAACTAGTATCATCACAAGTAAATTGATCAGCCCAGCACGACAGTGGATTGTGGGGACCGCGCTCTGAGAAGGTAATAGCAAGGAGGAAGAAGAAGAACGCCATATGCCGAAGGTTGTCCCAAGTAGCATTAAGTATTGATGAGTGTACTCTGCTTGAACCAAAAAAGTACTTGACAAAGTGTCTAACTTGGTGTTCTCACGCCCCAGTCCTTTTCAGTCTCTGTAAATCTAAGCAAGAGGGGGAAGTGTTGGTTTTTTTCCCATATTCCCAGCCTTCTAGATTACCTAGTATCTCTAGGGGAAAATTCCCTAAGGCGGAGTGAATCATAAATCAGTTGGCCCATGTTTTTGACTAACTACGTTCCAGGATTTTGGGATATTTGCCTATCCATATCTGTTGAGGATTGATCCTTATGAATATTTAAGATCTCATTGGGAAGAGTTGCTCACGAAATAGGGACATCTGATAGTGATTAACTATCAGATGTACTGATTAGGATCAGTCAGGTTTCATCACTGACTGATTGGGAATGAATATCAAGTTGCAAGGTGAGTGATGCTGCCTGCAACTAGTGAATCAATTGGTTGGTGAGTGACCTGCCTTAATGGGTAATAAGTCCCATTACCTAAGCAGGCCGCTAGCCAAATATGGTTGTTTTGCTTGGATTGAGAGGAAAACGTTAGGGACAAGTTTTCTGACTCTTTCCATTTTAGGTCTTGAGGATATCCAACGATGGACTCCTAGCCAGGATGGGGAAGACCATCGCTGCCAAGACGATGATGGGTGATTCAATGGCAACAACTTCCGTTTCATCAAAGAGGTGTCAACTGGTGGTTAGAAAGCCAAAATTCCCCACTATATATATTTTCTAGGATTCACTATAATTAATAAAACAGCATTTAGTAAAACAGTAATATTTAGAGTTAGATATTAAGATTTATTTAGCTCTAAGTTATCCAATTGGTATATAGTTAAACTATCATCAGCTTCCATTGTGTCATTCTATCTCAAGGATGATATTGCAGAAGGCAATAATTGGAAGACTCTCAGAGAGAAGAGTAAAGATCCGAGTGGAGATCTAGAGATAAAGGAACCACATTCAGGGATAGCTGCTGACTGTGTGTTGGGCCAAAGAGACTGTCACTGGGGTATCTCAGCGAAGATCAGGTGTACAAGAGCAAGGGAACAATCCCTACGAGTACAACATCATGAGTATTTAATTGGGAATACTGGCTGATCATTGGGCCAAAATATAATTCATACTCAACTCTGGATAATGGTATCCATACTATTATTGATTAATAATTCATTCTATGATACAATGTGACAAAGAGCATGAGGAAACCAAACTTGTGCAGTAAAAAGGTTACTGGGTTGCTTGCAGATAACAACCAATTTAAATGTTTACACCGTTAAACAAAGGTTGATTGGCACCAAGATTAATTTGAAAATCCCCCACAATTGCTTACTACAGCTAACAATTTTTAATGGAATAGGTCCCTTAGAGCATCGAATATTGCCATGCATACTATACCTAGCTTATAAGCGACCTATCAGTATCTACTGGGGAATTTTGCCAGTAAGAACATGGTCATCAAGAAACATCAGGTGATTGGAAAAGGCCTGATGATCCCAGTGAGGATATCTTAGAAGTCTACTGAATCGTGTCTATGTCAGATATGGCCCTACCAGATGACATAATGTTATGTACTCTGCCTAACGTTCATATTTCTGATGAACTAAGCTCAGCAGAGCTGGAAAAGTTCCAATTTTTGATAGACGCCTATAGTGACATATTTCAAAATCTGATACTGACTATGGGCATAAGAAAGGTTGGAGATATATTATTAACGTTAAGGATACCCATCCAATCTGATCCAAATTTTATTGTAAGTCAAAAGTTGAAGATTATTTGATGAGGATGGAGCTCAAACAACTACTAGACGATGGGTTACTGGTACCCTCTCAAAGCCATGGTCGTCACTTCTTTTGCTTATAAAAAAATTGTATGTCATTGGGTCATGATAAACTACTAATGGCTAAATAACCTCATGAATAAGGATAGTTATTACCATACCTTGCATTTATGATGCGCCATCACAACTCTCTGGACCTAAGTTTTTTTCTGCTATGGATTTGGCCATCAGATTTTGGCAAATGGGTCTTTCTACTCAAAGTTAGGAGAAATGTGCTCTTATTTGCAGTGAAGGCTTATTTTAACCCGCCCACCTACCACAGGAGTTGTGCAATGCGCCTGCAACTTTTCAGCAATCCATGAATTACGTTCTACAGGACCTCAAATTAAGTTTTGATCGTCTACCTGGATGTATCACAGTCTTCTCTAAAACTTTCAATGAGCATCTTACTAATCTATTGAAAGTTTTTCAACGCCTGCGTGCATCCAGCATTAAGTTAAAGCCATCAAAGTATACTATTTTCCAAAAGAAATCATTTTTCCTCGGACATGTCATCTCACATGATGGGATTCAACTCCTCCAAGAAAAGGTTGATTCTATATCTAAAGTACCTGCTCCCAAAAGTCCGTGCAATATCCAGGTGTTCTTGAGTATTATGGGTTATTACCTTCAACTCATTCCAAGTTCACCCAACTGAGTGAGCCTCACGTTCGACTATTTGCTAAGAACACTCCTTTCTATTGTGTGCTGAATAAAATGCCACCTTTGAGATAAAAACAGTTGTTGCAAGAGCGTCCTATCCTGTGCCACCTGAATTACAGTAAACCTTTCCTCTAGTTTACTGATGCTTCTGACCACGCTGTTGGATCCATTCTGGCTCAATTGGATGATTATGGCATACAGCACCATGTCATCAATCTCAGCAAGATGCTATCCAAAGCTGAACGCAGTTACAGCTTCACTGAGAAGGAGTGCCTTTCTTGTCCTGCTGTCTGTAAAATATAACCACCCTTTCTTATATAACTTCCTTCACTGTGGTTACTGACCACGCCTCCTTAAAGTGGTTGTTGATATTCTGATATGACTGGACAATAAGTCGAAATAGCTACGGCGGATTGGGGAGATTCCACCTACCATGTTAATAAGTTATAATTATTTGAGCGCCTTAAGTTGGGGCAATTTGGATCGGATTAGGGTTATTATTTGGATCTCCTTTTTAATAGGGCAATAAGGCAATATTAACATTTGACAAATATTAGGTAAGATCGCCTCTTTAATGCAATAGAGAATTGAGAATACCATACTATTCAAGAACCAATAAGGTATGGCGGAACTGTATAACTAAGCCAAGGAAATGATATCTTCCAAAGTCGCTGAGATATAAGTGAGATGAGATGATTGAAGGAGGAGGATTGTTAGTAGTTTTAGGAAAGCGATCAGCGAGTAACTGTTGTAAATAAAAAATAAATTAAGTGTTATCTGGGGGCAAAGCTCCATATCTTATTATTTTTTAAGTTTGTTTAAGGGCCAACGATCTTCACATTGTCTGTCTGTTTGCTCAGTGGGTTCAACCCTATGAAAAACACCCCCAGTGTATCTCAATGATTCCACTGAAGTTATAACAGTGGTGCTCACTACAGGGTGCCCATTGAACAACCACCAATAAAAGCCAAAAAATTCCCAATCCCTGATAATGGTCTTCACTGAAGGAAAAATTCTCCAAACAGCTGCCCTGGCTGAGACCGCGGAACTCAAACTTTTTGTGGACGCCATGCTTAAAAACAAGAGGAACTCCTTCAGGAGCGCGACATAGTAATGACTCTACTTGAAAGTGCAGCTAGTCAGTTGCAAATACTTGGAAAGCAGAACAGGCAGCTCACCAATTGACTGGATGATGCTACTGAATGTCTACATTGCATGGAGTGGAAGTTAACACCTACCTTTTACCCACCTCATCCCCATTGGGAAGTGGAAGAACAAGGTATCTCTCAATAATAATCTTTTTATGATAAAAAACAAGCGTGAGTCACTCAAATCATGATGGCTGCTCTGAGCCAATTATGTTTTGACCCAACATAACTCACTAATGGCAGTCCTGCCCGCTGAAGAGCCCTACATTAACTAGAGAGCAGCTGGGCCTTCTAAGCCCACTTTTCTTCATGATCCCAGTTATTGGCCAAAGACAAATCTACAGTACACTTCTATTGCTTGCAGTTATGAGCGGGAGGAGGAGGTCTGCATTGATAAGCTACCCCCGTTTGACTGCAATGGAAACATTCACAGGTTCTTCAAACGATTTGAATTTGTGGAAGAGGGATCCTCCAATGGATGGAGAGCTAAATTGCTGATATCCACCTTGGACATTGAAAACGCCGACCAAGTTACCTGTTACCTTCCAAACAGTTCTGTTACTTATCACGAAGTGAAGAAAACCGTGTTGCAGTTGTTTGGTGGTACATCAAAGATGTTGCAGCGTAAAGCTGATACCTGATTATTGGGTTCCAACGTAATGAGCCCTCACTGCGTTTGTGGAATGATTTATGGCGGAAGCCCATGTGTTAATAGGAGAAGGCGTTCTGACTAAAGCCAATGTGTGCATTGCAATACCCTCCACTGTGAAGCCATACTGTGAGCTCTACAATGACATTTCTCGTTTTGGATGATGACGTTCCCCTGCTCAAAATTGTTCAGTTCTTGCGCCATATATAAGCCAACATCCCTCTTCTCAATACAGAGCCGAAGCATACCGCTGCTGCTGGATTCTCTTATTTGTGGGAATACTCTCGTCCTGCCCACACTTCACCTATTAACCCCCAGCTTTATTATAATTCCGTGCCTCATCCTTGGCTGAATTACTCACAAAAGTTTGACTTCTGCTTTGGTCCTTCTTATGATAATTGTCAGCAGCCTAACTACTGAACTGGACCTGATTACGCTAAACGTCAGCAATCGTCCTACCAAACTGGTCCTGGTTACTCCAAACAGCAACTGATTATTGGTCTGTACCTTTGTATGAGAACCAAGGATGTGTAACCTATGGGGTGAATTGTTTTAAATTGCAGCCGCCCTGGTCATCTTACCCAAAGTTTCCCCAACCGTCATGTCCACTATGTACAGCAGGACCAATAATACCAAAGAAAAGATGGAGCAGAGTAGAGATGGGACTCTCTACCTCCTCTATTCCAACCTCAGACGTCCAACCTGAACCAATTGTAGTATTTCCAGCCAATGTCCCTCAGTATGATGACAGGATTCTATATCATCATCCATTTGTAAGAGTAAATGTATTGACATGGTCACAAGCCCAGTCCGCAGCGAAATAAGGACCTCAGGAGAAACCAAAGCCATATACCTTCCAAATGGATGACCAAGCTTATTCAGATAAGCTAGATTTCATCGACAATGGCCCTTCCCTAAAAGGTGAAAATGTTGCTCCTCCAGTAGACAATATTTTCAAAGAGTACCCCAAAGTCAGTGAGGTGATTACAAGCTTCCTTGGGAAACAAGACCCCTTATGTGTCTACGTATTAAACAGTCAATATTCTTCTTATTCTGAATGTACTTACTGTGGCATTATTGTAGCAAAAACCTGGGTTCGCGCTATAATGGATATGGGCGCTCCAGTCAACATAGTTTCCATCAAGTTGGTGGCAAAGCTGACACTAAAACCTGATGTGGAACACCGTATGTTGTATGGAACCTCTGGAGCAGAAAAGATGGTCTTTGAAGGGGCATACAGTGCACTTCCGTTGTGGTTTGGGTCAATTGTCTTGGTAGACCCAGCAATAGTGTTGCCAAACAGTAATTATGAACTGTTAATTGAAACCGCTCTCATGCGACACTATAAGGCTGTTGTTGACATGACGAAATGGACCTTCTAAATTTTAGGAAGCGGATCCCAATTTACTTAACCTCCAGCGGAGTGCCAAAGGATCCGGTGAACATGGAGCATATCAACTTGGCTTATAGTAATGGGGTGCTTTTGGTTTGCTATCATCTACTAAAGGGCAAGAACTGGGCCCTCCTTCAGCAGGTATAGGAATATCAAGGGCTGCCACGAAGAGTTGCTGGAGCTATATCCATCCCCTCCAGCCACCAAGTAATAGTAAACTCTGTGTTAGAGGTGGAAGTGCCAGCTGGGCTTTATGGGGAGATCCTTGGCCCTTATAAGCAATTGCAGTTTGAACCTTATGTGGCTCCAGGAATAATAATTCCAATCATAGGGAAATCAAGGTATTGTTAGAAAATCTGCAGCATGAACTGATACAAATATACCAACACCAAATAGTGGCGTTTTTACATTTGATCCCAGTGGAGGGGGTCCTCCAGGTTCAAAAGTTCATGTCTCTGGTTGGATTTGATCTTTCATTCAAACCCCAACTCAGCTAATGACGGTGGTACAACGTGAAAATTAAATGATTTATGGGAAGAACAAAAGATCAGGTGATATCTTTATTCTAAAAATATTAGGAGATCTTTGCCATTGACAACCATGATTTAGGGTGTATGCAGTGAGTGGTCCATTGAGTGGACACTGGGGATCATCCCGCTAACAGATCTCGGCCAATCTGCCAGTCTAGGGTAGCCAAGGAAGTAGTAACCAAGGAGATTAAAAAGCCACTAAAACAAGGGATGCTCATTCCATCAAAGTGTCCATGGACTTCGCCAGTTCTGAATGTCAAAAAGAAGGACAGCACCAATTGGGTAGTAATAGACTACCAGAAGCTCAACAGCATTACCAAAAGGACTCATACCCCTTGCTTTGAATTGATTATGCCTTGGATTGGTTGGGATGAGCTCATTACTTTTTATCAATGGATTTGATATCCGGTTATTGGTAAATTAAGTTGCCTGTGGCAGAACAGGAGAAATGCGCCATTACCACGGTCAAGGGGCTTTTCCAACTGACCTGTATGCCTCAAAAGTTATTTAATGCCCCAGCTACGTTTCAGCGAGCCATGGACACCATTCTCAGCGACCTGAAGCTATTGTCCTTCCTCATGTATCTTTATAATATTAATGTATTTTTGCGTACATTCTCCGAGCATCTTACCCACCTGAAGGTGGACTTCCGCTGACTCATGGAGGCCAATATCAAAATCAAGCCCCATAAATGCCATTTCTTTAAGGTTCAACTGGAGTACCTTGGGTTTGTAGTGGATGTGACTGGGCTGAGGCCCCAACCAGCCAAGGTGGAGGCTATCCAGAAGATGACTATGCTAAACAGTAAGTGTGATATACAAGTATTTATCAGGATTATTGGCTACTACCGCCACTTTATGCCAAACTTCAGTTGTATTGGAGGTCTGCTGTTTGAGTTATTGGAGAAGAATGCAACGTTTGAATGGACAAACGCTGCCAATGCTCCTTCAATACACTTCAAATGGCATTAATCAGTGTTCCAGTGCTGTGCTACCCTAGTTTTGACAAGGAGTTTACCATTCAGATGGATGCGTCCTTTTCTGCCGTTTTGTAGTCCTAAAATAAAAAGGATGAAGATGGGGAGGAGCGCCTAGTGGCATACTGCATTCAACGCCTGAATTTCCACCTACGAAATTACACCTTGACTGTGTGGGAGTGCTTAGCGGTAATAGATGCATTTAAGCAATCTTGGTAGTATTTGCATGGAGTGAAGCTTAATCCATAACGGATCATACTTTGTTATGTTGGTTGCAGAACTTCAAGGAGCCTGAAGGGCATCTAGCCAGAGGGGCTCTCAAACTGCAGGCTTTTTGACCTCGAGATTCTCCACCAAGTGAGAGAAAAACAACAGAATTCCAATTGCTTGTCGAGATTGCCAACCATTGCTGTTATGGTAGATCTCAGTGACATTATGTATGACAAAATGCTCAGCGGCAAATATGATGATGAACCAACCCAAGTCATCAAGGATTAAATGGAATAAGGGCCAATACGTTCCAGAAGGACAGTGAATAGTAAAAGCGGATAGGGGACAATATTGTGAATATCCCAAGGCCTTCCGCCTGACCTAATATTATTATGAGTGCACACCAAGCTGTTGGACATGGTGGAGTATGCAATACTCTGGAATTTTGCGACCTTGGTACTATTGAGAGAGCATGAGCTTTGACATGCTCAAAACCATTTCCTGCTGCCACCAGTGCTAAGTGGAAAAGCTGTTCTGCCAGAAAACCTTGTATTGGTTATTAAAACCCTTTTTGCTTGGCATATGGTTTACCTTGATCGTTGACCCTCTGCCAACAGGAGCAAATAGTATAAGTATATTCTGGTGGCAATCAGCCACTTGACCAGGAGGGTTGAAGCACGGGCAATATGGGATTTGGGGGTGGTCACAGTGGTCAAGTTCGTGATTGAATGTATAATCTAGCAACATAGCTGCCCTCAATTTATCTTTATTGAAAATAGGACTAACTTCACTTCACACATCATGGCAAAAGTTAAATGAGTTAATAGCATCTGTGGGGTTACGATGACCCCATACCACCCTGAGTCTAACAGGATTATCAAACGCATTAATAGGACCTTGGTGAACATACTTCAGAAATTGTTAGCAGATTGATCATCTTTTTGGAGTTCCCTCCTTTCCACAGCCGTTTTTGCCTATAATATTAGCTACCATTCCGCTATGGGGGAAGTTTATGTCGGGATTTTAACCAGATGAATCCTTCTGATAGTATCCGAATTAGGGGTTTCAGTTAGTCAGGTGTAATTGCCAGTTATTCGCCTAATTCAATACTATTTAATGTTATATGTTTAATCAAGTTTAGGTTCGGCGGAAGCTGTGTTTGCTGCCAAACTGCCATCCAAAGATCGTTGTGGGAGTTTCCAGAAGAAAGCTGATGAATCTGTTATGAATTGTCCGAAATGGTTTTGCTGACTAATTTGGAGCACCAGTGACTCATGTCAAGGATCTTTGAATTCCTATTCTTACAAATTTATATATGATTGACCAGCAACTTATGCTGAGGATGGATTGACCTAATTTAATATTCAGTGATCAGATGAGCAGATCTGGAGGGAATCGCTATGAAGTATAAATGAACAAGTTTCTGATCTGATAAAGTTGTGGCATCAAGAGGCCAATGGGCTTTCTGGTAGTTGATTGGCCAAAGAGTACTTGGGCGCAGTAGCCCTTAAAGTAGTACAAATAGTCGTTCATTCCCTCCTAATAACCATCTCTCGTTTGTCCATCTTTCCTGTTTGCTTAAAGTAGCTTAGTGCAACTAGAGTGGGGAAGTTGGGATAGGAGATCCCTGATAGACGCGTATTATCACGCCTGGAGTGGTTGGCGCTGCCAGCTCCCATGCATCCTCTCTATGAGGAACTGGTGGGAACCTGGCCAGCTGGCTACCAGAAGATGAGCTGCATAGCCACCAACCCTAGTGGGATGCAGCGCTGGGGGTGCCATAGCTGACCAAGAAGGGGGATGGACTCGCTGAGGCATGCCCAGATGGGTTGGTGAAGGGTCGCGAGGGTGGGGCAGCGCGGAAGTGCCTGAGCCGCCCAGGAAGGGGGCAGGACTTGCCGGGGCACATGCTGAGGACGCCTGGGGCTAAAGGCGAAGCCGTTGTTGGTTGGTTGGTGGGTTGGACGCAGGACTTATAGGGGTTGGTACGCCAATGAAGGCGAAACAGCAAAGGGCCACCAGTCTTCATATTGGTTGGCCTGGCATACTAGCGGAGCCCAGGTTTGATTTCGCTACAAGCCCCTTTCCAGTACTATATGGATAACACCTTTCTCTTCCGTCATTGCTCTATTTTTGCACAGAAGATACTGGCGGAATGAATCCTCACCATCTTTTGACTAACATTTCATACACATTAATAAAATTGCATACCAAAGTGTACTCCTTCAGCTTAGCCAAGAAGATCAAGTATCAGGCAGCTGATCAGCTAAGGTGTAGCAGGTTAGCTCAATTCAATGAGGAGGACATGGTTCCGTTCCACGACCTACACAGGTTCTGTTGGAAGCACAAATTGGACAGCATCTGTATTGGGCCGTTTGAAGTCATTAAGAAAACAGGTGTTGACGCCTACAATATTAAGGACCCTGTGAGCGGTCAAATCATTAACTAAATGCACTTGAAGTTCCTCCGGCCAAATAAGCAATAGGTGCATTATCATCCAGTCAAGGGGGGTAATGTCAAGATTCTGATATGACTGGACATATGCCTGAAATAGCTATGGCAGATTGGGGAGAATCTGCTAACCATGATACTAAGTTATAATTATTTGAGCGCCTTGAGTTGGGGTGATTTTGGATCAGATTAGGGTTATTATTGGATCATCTTCAATCAGGGCGATAAGGTGATATCAACATTTGACGAATATTGAGTAAGATCACCTTGAACTAAGGTGATAGAGAATTGAGAATACTATACTATTCCAGAACCAATAAGATATGGCGGAACTGTATAACTAAGCCAAGGAAATGATATCATTCAAAGTCGCTGAGATATAAGTGAGATGATACAATTGAAGGAGGAGGATTGTTAATAGTTTCAAGAAAGCGGAACAGTTAGTAACTACTGTAAATATTAGATAAATAAAGTGTCATCTGGGGAAATAGCTCCATATCTTATCATTTTTAAGTGTATCTGAGGGCTGACGATTTTCACATTGTCTGTCCAGTTGCTCAGTGGGTTTGACCCTGTGCAAAAACCCCTGGCGTATCTCAAAGATTCTGCCATAATTATAACAATGGTTACAGAATATAAAGGAACCCTCTGGGCGATTGTCTCTTTGGGCATTAAAGCTTCAACATTTTGACATGAAAATTGAACATCAAGCTATAACCATGATATATATATTGATGGTTTGACTTGGCTGTCTATCCTTCACCTGTATATTAGTGAAGAAGAAAGGCTACATTACCTCCTTATGCCCTAATGCCTGGGAAGAAGAGGATGAACCTGTCAAGAAAATGTTAGCCTGATAATCTCGCAACGCTAAGGTGGAGAGCGGGAAGTTACAAAAAAAGGTAAGGTCAAACTGGATGCCCTATATTCGACCTTCTGAGTGAGTACCAGTGATCATGTAGACTCATTCTATCTTGTGGCACAGTGGAGTTCAAGAAACCTATGTTTGGGTTAAAGATCTGTATTATTGGGAGTGAATAATAAAATCCCTTGTTGAAATTCTGGATGCCTGCCTAATCTGTAAAATGCAATCCATCTTCAGGAATAAATATCAATACAACCTACTATGCTTAACAACAATTCCACTCAATAATCTTAGATGTGGCTGTCCTCTACCCCAAATTACAAGTGGTAATAGATAATAATTGTAGAATTTAATTACTTCACTAGATAGGTTGAAGCTGTTACTCTCCCCAATTAAACTGCTAAAGCCACCGCCACCTTCCCACATCAATATTTTTACCTGGCATGGTTGCCCCCAAGTCCTACTATGTAACAATGGGAAAAATTTTACCTTTAGATTGGTTAAGATCTTCCCTACTTCCATGGGAGTCCAACAACTTTTTTGGTTCCATAAAACCCTTCTACAATTGATACTTTGGAATAAGCAAATGAAACTTTGGTGTCCATATTTTGGAAAATGGCTATCCCAGATCCTTTACACTGGGATCAATTTTTGTCAATTGCTCTCATGGCCTATTGCATTAGCTACCATTGTTTTTTTACAATGTCTCCTCTTTGCATCTTATATGGTCTAGAACCAGGAGTACCTTCTCAGTTAGCTAAAGTTCTCTTCTCTCCTAGGACTTATAATCACAAATATGCCCTGAAAAGATTAGCCCAACGCATCATTCAGCTGAAGTCTAATTCCATTATAAACTAGCTATAACATCACCAAAGAAGGTGAGCAGCCAATGAACTTAGATAAACTCTCCTCTATTTCTAGATATCAGATTTGCTGTTATATTATCACAATTTATCTCCCTAGAAGTGGAAAGCTTGGGTCCATTTTGAAAAGTCTATTAACTATCACTTATAAGAGGGGCAATGAATATTCTGTCAAGTTTCTTGCAACTGGAGTCACTATCTATAGAGTCCACGAAGAAATCTTATGCCCTTATTCTACAACCAATATTCTTGAAGGGGGTAATATCAGAGACTTAGATATCTAGCTAGTTTAAAGTGAGTTTTTGTTAAAATAGTCTCAAATTTAATTATAATGCAGTTTAGTTCTTGGAGAAATTCATTTTATTGGAGGAATGATTCTACTCCTTGCAATCCGCCAAAAACCTCCAATCAAGTTGGCGAGGGCACCTTGTAACAATGGAAGAATTGGCTTACTAATGTAGAAGTCCGCACACGCCCTCCCTTAAATTTGGGTTAAATTTGTAAGAAAAACCACCCACAATAAGACCTGAAGGGGTTCAAGAGGTGAAGGTTTTCAAGGTGTGCGAGTGGGACAACTATATTAAATCCTTAATAAATGATTAAATTATACAAGCTGTCAATCACTCATCTAAACTTCACTTAAGAAGATGTAAAGAGACTTTCAAGAGCTCAAATAGGCTCAATCTGCATTTATCTGAAAAGATCCACTCTCCACCTAACCTGAATCCTCAGGTATATTACTATTGACCCTTGTGTAGTTTATTGCTAGGAGGCAAAAATTAAAGGACTTTGCTTTTGTCCCCAGTTTAGCTAATAAAGAAATTTTATGTATAATATTTACTTTTGGCTATTTTCCCTAGCGACTTTTGGCGGTATAGACTAAATCTGGTAAGCTGGTTGCACAGGTGTAACACCACTGGGCAACAGACAGACCATATGAAGATTGCTGATCCTTAGTAAATAATACTGATATATAAATATAAAACCGTTGCTACACAGACACTACTTTATTATATATAAAAAAACTCAGACTAATTCTGCTAAAATTTTTTTCAATTTACTTCCAAATAAACTCCTCCTTTCCATTCTCTCATTCAATTCTTAATCTTCAATCTTCTAGGTCAATAATGACCTGTCAGCTTAGCAACTTTCTATTTAAATTTAAATTTTATCTGAGGTGGGCTGTTCTGGGGACAATACTGCACTAATGAAGGGAAGTGAAGAAAATGGGAAAGAAGGATAAGCCTTAAAAACCTCCATGCACGGCATATGATAGGCCAGGAACATCATGGAAACCTTTTCTATTTGCTATTTTGGTTTAGGGCATTGGTTCGCAAAACCAACACAGTCATAATTGTCCCCTGCCTAAAGTTCATTACCAGGATCAAACTTGGGGAGGCAGTGGTAGAGGGTATATACTCTACCATTGGAGCATCCTCCCCTAATTTACTAACTTTATATTCCCTATAATTTTAGGGGTTTCATCCCCTCAGTGAGGCACCAATGGATTTCACACTGTTTGTCAAAACATTATTGCCTAAATTGATTTTCTTCACATTGACATAATCTACTGCCCAAACCTCAAGGCTCTCCTCAACTGATAAGATACAATCCACCGGATATATGGCTTATTGTCTAGTCATGTCATTTTCTCAACATTACCCCCCTTGACTGGACAATAAGCTCATATTGCTTATATTCCCTAAGGATTTTCGTGTGTACTAAATTGATAATCTGAACATTGGTGAGTTCCTTATTGATGTAGGCATCAATTCCAGTTTTCTTGATTATTTCAAACGATCTGTTCCATATGTTAGCAAGCTTGTTCTTCCATCCAAATCCATGTTAGTCATGGAACAAGACATATTTTCCTACAGCGAACTGTGAGATTCCACTACGTCTATTTTGGTCAACCGCCTGATCACAAATCTTCTTAGATAAACTGGTAAAATAAGCTTCAGTTTGAAGTTTTATCAGCATGTCCGTTAAACTGGTCAGATAACGCTGTGGTTCTACTCCGCTGGTATCTTCCACGCAGGAGAAAAGCAATGCTGGAAAAGCCGGATGTCTACCATAAAGTAAATGGAAAGGACCCTACCCATCAAAGAGTGGTAGCTAATATTATAAGCAAAGATGGCGGTGGATAGGAGGGTACTCCACTCAGAGGGGAGATCCTTAAACAAGCTTGCAGAAAATTTTTACCAATGCTCTGTTAACCTGTTCCACCATCCCATTAGATTAGTATGGTATAATGTAATTAATAACCTGCAGATTTCCATTTGTTTGTTTAGCTTGGGCAGGACATGTAACGTGAAATTGGTTCCATTGACCATGAGGATAAATTTCAGACAGCCATGTCACTATATGACACGCTCCATGATAAACTTGGCGGTATTGAAATCCCCTAAATCATTGATTTCTCTTTCTTCCACCCATCTTGTCAATTAATTGATGGCTACTATTATATACTTATAGCAGTTTGAACCAGTTGGCAGAGGCCCCACCACGTCAAGGAAAACAGTATGTCATGCGAAATGAGGCACAACCAGCTGGTAGGTGGTCTTGTGGAAAGGTTTCTCCACCTGGCACTGGTAACAACAAGAAACCGTCTCAAGCACATCATAATGCATGCTCTCTCAATATTAGTGGGGTCACAAGAACTCCAACGTTTTCTGCAATCCTACATGACCTACCACCTTATGGAAATCCACAATAATCGCTGGCCTAGCGGAGGGCTTTAGGAAACTCAGCGTCACTTCTCCAATCTTCTTATATAGGTCCCCATTGTGCAAGAAGGTATCTCGTCTAAGCCTGTCTAATGCCTTGATCGCGTGTGGTGGTTCATTGTGATATTCTCCCACAATCATCTTCTCATACATGATGTCACCCAAATTTGCCATAATGGCAGCCGGTGGTAAATGTGAGAGATTGTATGCATTCTTATGTTTTGCCCCTGGCTGGTGTACTATCTTGAAGTCATATGCTTGAAGCTTTAATGCTCATCGCGTGAGCCTTCCTTCAGGTTCCAGAAGATTCTGCAGCTAACTCAAGGATAAATGATCTGTTGCCAATTGGAATTTCATCCCGTGGAGGTATACCAGGAACTGTTTATATGCATATATCACTGCTAAGCACTCCCTCTCAGTCATAGTGTAATTAATCCATGACAGTTTACGATTCAGTTACAAAATGTGACAGTGTACTCTTCGCTGTCATCATCCTTCTGGGTTAATACTGCCCTTACAGCGGAAAGTGATGCATCCATTTGCACTATAAATTCCTTTTCAAAATTAGGGTATTAAAAAACTGGTGCTTTTACCAACGTGGTCCACAAGACACCAAAAGCGTGTAGCATCATTCAGTCCAGCCAAAGGTGACGTTCTTATTCAATAACTCAGAGCGGTGCCCCAATACAGATGAAGTTAGGAATGAACTGCTGGTATTAACCAACTATTACCAAAAAAAACACTTGGATATCTCAATTATTTTATGGTCAGGTCATCTTACATATAGATTCCACCTTCTATGGCTGAGGTTTAAGCCTTTATGAGTCTACTACAAACTTGAGGTATTCAATTGCTCCTTAAAATAACACTTTAAGAAAACAAATTCCACTTGAGCCCACTTTTGAGCAACTTTAAATTTACAAAACCAAATAGCTAGCCAAATTAGCTGCAAACAGACCCACTGATGTCCATGGCTCCACCGCCTGCTGCTCCCATGTTGGGCAGCGGTGAAACCCCACCCAGAATTTTCTGCCTGGTGGGAAAACACACTTGGACTGGTTTGTCCAGTTCTACCAAGACCTTGGGTCAGTTCGTTCCACCCAGGGATCTCACAATCCACCTTACACGCTCCCAGGCAGTGCCCCGCTGCCTTCTGGTACTTCCCCGCTCTAACAAGCATTTCAGCCTTTGAGTCAAGTATGGGAAATTGTTCCCATATGCGGACAAAGCCATCATCAAAATAGCCTAGGCAGTGATTCAACCTGCCAGGTTTATCGCTTTACACTCCTATAAGGGGTATCTTGACCTCAGCTCCACTTGCTAAGCTAATGCTGCCACTGCAGCAACTGCGCCCCTTCTCTTTGAGGGCATCCCAATTCCCACCACATGCACCCAGCTCCCCACTGACTCCACATTGGTGGTTCAATTTGCTGGGTTACCCACTCACCTCCCCCTGCAGTGCTCCATCAAGAGCTGATGGCAAGTTTGGCAGTAAACAGTAATGACCCCATTGTTTAATTTGTGGTCCCTAATGGAACAACACGCCTTTTTGGGCCTTGGGCATTTGCCACGATCAGCCCTAAATTCAATAACGTTGCTGTTCAGATTCCCCCCACTCCCTCATAGCCTCTTCCCCTGACCACCCATTCTAGGCCTGAGTTGAGGGCGGGAGAACCATATGTCCAACCTGCTTCAAGTTGGATCACTTGAAGCATAGTTGTCCCTGCCTCACCATTTCTGCTGCCTATGAAGGCTTGACCACTTGCTACCTGTCTGCCAGCCACCCCACTGCCATCTGAGAATGGGTTGCCATCCTACCTCCCCCTCCTCTCAAACCTGCTGCCGCTTCTGCGTCCACAGCAGCCAATCAGGCCCATACTAAGTCTGGTGCCACCAATGCTCCCACCAATCAGGAAGTGGCTTGGACAATGGTTTGAGCCCAAGCTCCAATCCAATTGCTAGCCTCAGCCTTCCCTATTGAGGAAAACGTGGCCTTGTATGACATGAACCCATGGTCCTCATTGGATAAAACAACGAATCAGTTAATGTGATTGAAGTCTCTAATATCAACATGCGGGAATTTATCCCTACACAATCCCCCATTGTGATTCCTCAGCTTTTTATTATGCCAAAAGCTGAAGACAATGTACTGTGCACCTAACACCAGTTTGCTGTGGCAATTGCTGCCCAACCTGAAAAGGAGTTCCTCAGCCATGTTGTTGCCCACATAGCAAAAATGCTTGCCAAAGGTATCCCCCTCCCATTCTTGCCCCAGCCTTCTCCACGTAGAGCAAAACAGCCATTCTCCAGTTGCATAACCACGTCACAGATGCTGTTTAGAAAATGGTTGCCGCTTCACAACCCAAAGAAAAAGTTACCCATGCTAGTGCCGCTTTGATTTCCCAACTTCCTGCCATCTGCATTCAAGCAGAGAGATGATTGTCCACTTACATTGGCGTGATTTACAACAATAGTATTTTAAATGACCAACTGGTCCTCTGAGGTCTCCTCCCGCATATTGCTGATAACCCCTTGCCCTTGTTCTCTGCCTTGGCCCATACTTTGGATGTTGAGGAACCTGAAATGAGCCCCCTGACCCCCCTTCCCCCATGATGGGATAAGCGGCCCACTGCTATCCCACCTGGTTGGATGTGTTGCTCATTTTGTGTGTCTTTCTGCGCGTTTTGGCAGTTGCTTCCAGTGTTCTTGTTTGGTTTGTTTTGGTGTTTTGTTTTGGTAATGTCCGTCCCCTGGTCAGTGTACCTCATATTAAATTTTAAAAATGACATTTTGAGGCTTATTTTGATGTTATCGTCAGTAAATTGGCGGATCTCCTGTTTTAAGTAGTCCAGAAGCTCAATGAACGTCCAAGAGAATACATTGATATTTATCAAGGTAGACTAGGACACAGGACAGCTTCAAGCCACCCAAGATCTTGTCTATAGCCCACTGGAACGTAGCTGGGGCGCTACATAACCCTTGGGGCATACTCATGGTTTGGAAAAAACCCAATCAAGGTGATTATAGCGTATTTCTCTCGTTCCACTGCTGGCAACTCAATCTGCCAGTACTCCAATATTAAATCCATGTCATAAAAATAGTTAGCCCCTCCCAACCGATCTAAAGCATCTGCAATCCGTGGGAGGGGATATGAATCCTTCTTTGTGATGTTATTAAGCTTCCAGTAGTTGATTACCACCTGATTGGTGGCATCTTTTTTAACAATTAGCACTGGCGATGCCCACAGACTCTTGGTTAGATATAACACCCGCTGCTCAATAACTTTGTCTACTTCCTCAGAGACAACTCCCCCCCACAGCCTTTAAGCACCAAATAGGATGTGTCCAAATGGGGGGTGATCTCCTGTTTCTACCTAATGCATAACCCCCCCGCAGTTTCTTAAATGGGGTTGATGGATGCTAAAATTTACCAGTATTTTTCAAACAGGTCCAACACACTATCCTTCTGTTCCTCCAAAAGCCCAATTAGAGCTTCTTGTGGAACCGCTGCCATTATGCTGAATGGGGATTTTACTGGTAGGCTGAGGTCCTCCCAAGACCCAAAATTGTGAATAAAAAGAACCTCATCAATAGGAGTCAAATGTAAATAAGCCACCACTTGGTGCCTTTGGACCGTCATAGTTTCCTTCTTTAGGCTTATAATCAATACTTTCACTTCCCGTACCCTAGTAACAGTAACCCAGGAGCTACATGGGGTTTGAGCTGATATTGCTTGTAGGGTTCCATAATTTCCCCATATAGACCTTCAGGGACATCTATTTTGAGCTCTGTACCTATTATGGCATGATTCCTGAAGGTATGCTTAAAGCGCTTGCTGCCCATAGTGGAATACCGTTGTACTCATAAATCTGGCTAGAAATGGCTCAGGTCCTCCGCTTCATCTGCTGATATGAAACAGGAATCACCTCATTTCTATACACAAGACTGGTCTGGGTGGAGAGAATTGGGTCCTTTAGGACTCCGCTGGAGAAAAATAAAGTATTTGAGGTGAAATACCCTTGGGACAATTATACCACACCTAGAATTTTTTAGCCTGTTTAGGTTTCAAACTTGTAATGAACAAAACCTGCACTAGGGTGAAAACAGGAATTACCCTGCCAGGCTAACTACCCTTTCTGGAGGTAAAATAAATGAGGATCTGTTGTCCCAGGATTTAATTGTTTCTTCCACCATACTGATTGCTGCACCAAATCACTTCATGGACGTGGCTCCAATCATTAAGTCTTAGATTTTAGGCAGAACTACTGCCGAGGAAAAACCCAAACTGAACTGAACCTCAGAGTTAATGCATTGTAAGCACCCTCTAACTCAGTGCTCTGTGCCCCTGCAGTCACATACACTACTTGATGTTTCACATCAGGCTTTAACAGCAGCTTAGCCACGAGCTTGGTGTATATTATATTAATTGGAGTATTAGTATCTATAATAGTTCATATTTTTGTGTTCTGAACAGAAACATCACAGTAGGTACACTTCAAATAAGAGTAAACATTGGTGTTTATTACAAGAACATCCAAGGCTTTTTGTTACCAAGAAAATTGACAATAGCAGCGCTGACATGAGTATACTCTGGAGCAATTTTCTACTGAAATCGAAACATACATCCCCACTATGGAGGAGATGTCCATTGAGGGTCTAACTTCACCTATGCCATTGTCAGAATCTGAGATAACCATCAAATCAAATTCCCCCCTTCCAAATCAGGCCATGCTGAATTGGTTGTCAAACCTACCTGAGCTAAATTAATTTCAGGATCCTTCTCCCCTATTCCTGAGTCACGTGGGGTGGCGTTTCCACCCATTCAGTCAGGTGAGCAATGCAATCCATTGAGGATGCCCACAAGGAGGCCATTCCATAATATCATTAAAGATCCTGAACAGATGAGTCCCCGACAATCCTGAAGGCTTTGAGTCCCAATGCACCCTATAAATATTGATACCTTTTAACTTATTAAATTATTCAGTACTCTAACCCATTTTTTCCATTTCCTTCATGGTGCTCTTTCCAAATTTTCCAGCTTTGAGCCACCTACAAACCTTGGCGCCAGTCCAAAGAACTGTAGCACCAACAAAAGTGGTGATCACTACATGGGGCTCTGAGCTGTCCTAAGTGAAAACGTCTATCACAAAAGGATGGAAAATACTAGCAGCCCTGAAGACCAAACGACTGGTCAGTCAAGAAGCGTTACACGATGGGTTAGTACCTCATGATATGCAATGCCACCCTCGCAGCTGTAGAGGTTAGAATTTCAGGCCTCCTTCCAACTCTCGATGCCCTCCCTTGACAGGAGCCAATACCAACTCCAGTATGAGAACCTCAATGATGTCATTAACAGCTGATAAACGGCATCTACTCCGTGGGCGCCCACTCCAGCCACTCCTGTGCCTCCTCCATACCTTCTACCATGTGGGACCTTTACGCCTCAGTTGTATTACCAGGTGGGGAACTTACCCTAAAACCTGATCGCCACCTTTGTAACTTTGTCCACCCCACTATCCATCACCTACTTTAGCTAGTCGGATTACACCATCAGGAGGCCTCTCAGCAACTAGGACTTACCCAGAATTTACACACCTATATCATTGACTTCTACGATGCTGCCTCTTCCTTTGTGCATAACAACTGCAAAGCCATTATTGATAACTGACGATTGATCAATGAGATCCACGATCAAATTGTAGTATTGGACAGCAGAATCTCTGGCTACTTTGAGGAGCAGTTTTGTCAAAATGCTCAGCTATTTGAGGCGACCTGTAATCAGCGTCTCCTCCACGTTAAAGAATTGGTATAGTCCATGCAACAGAATTACTGAGAGCTGGCCTCTAATGACTACCCCTCCATGAATGCGGGGCCAGAAGGACCTAGGGGGCCTGTTGGACCTGAGGGGCGTCAAGGGCCAGCTGCACCCAAAGGACCCTGCAGGCCTCAAGAGCCCCCAGGCCCTTCAACATTGGGCAAACCCAAAGACCCCTGGCGAAGGGATGTAATAACAGCCCTGGCTGCCCTATGGAATCAAATCCAAAATGTGGCGCTGGGGTGTAAACTCTGTTTGGATGGAGTCCCCCTCAACCCCAGGGTCTCTATTGAGGCATTGTCAGATGAGATGGATAACCTCAGTGACTTCACTAAGCTTATTGACGCTTGTATCTCCTATCTTGAACAAACTTGTCAAGGGTTCAAAACCCAGTTGACCACCCTCAAAAGCCAGCTCCACCTACAGAACACTGAGATCCAATCCCTAAAGGAGCAGGTTGCCAATAAGGCTTCTGCTTCCACCCTCAGCCAAAATTGGGATTGCATCCAAGAGGACTTAGAGGGCTTGTGGCAGTGACTGGATCAACATGCTCCTTGGGATTATGCGGAAACTGAGATCTCAGAGCTGGTAACCATCCCAGGCGTTAACACCCTTTCCATTCCCATTGTAGCTAACTTTAAACCTAGCTTTAAGGAAAGGTTCACCCCAGATGAGAGAGTATCGCCTCCTTTCTGTACGCCTATGAGAGTTCCATGGAGGAGGCCACCAATTGGTAAAAGGTGAAGCATATCCACTCCTGCCTGGTCAGCACTGCCCGGGAAATCATGACCCCTCATTTGAAAGAGTGTAACACCTGGGAACAGGTCCGTACAGCCTTGATCCAAGAGTTTGGCAGCAATCAAACCCTGGCCAACCAAAAGCAAGCGTTCATGGGCATCTGACTGAATAAAGGGGAAAACCCCATGGAGTTTGCCAACCAGTTCTACGCCCAAGCACAACCTTTGGTCATAACAAATTGTATCACCCTGGATGACGCTATCACCGCTGTCATTTCTGCCTTAGGATCCTATCCTGAGGTTCAAATGCATATGATCAGGTAGAAGAATGGGTTTACCTGTATTCTGGAGATCAAGGAAGCCCTCAACGAGATCCCTGCCTCGACTCTACACTTTAAGGCTACGTCTACAGGCCCCTCTAACCGCCCTAGGGTCCATGTAGTCAAAAACCAGAAGAATCCACATCCTCGATGCACCTATTGTAACGGTTTCAGACATACTGCCCAGGTCTGTTGGAAATGACTTGCCAAAGAGGCGGGAAAAGGGCCGTCAGCATAAAGGACGAGGCACTTCATGCTGACATCCCTACCCAGCCTCAAGTATCCTCCATAAATGAACCAGAAGCTGTTGTACCAGAAGAAGTTGTTTTGGTATCTGATGACAATAAAGACGTTGATACTGCTTACTCTTCTTCTGATGATTCTCCCATGTTCCTCACGTTACTGCCCCAATTTGGAAGTTTGGTTACCCGAGTTGCCATCCAGGTCCACAAGATTCCAGTTTTCGCCATAGTTGATAGTGGCCCCCCATGAACATCATATTTTACAAGTTGATGAAACGGGTCAAGATTGCTCTAGACCTGCCCCACTACATGGAATATGGCACAGCTAGCCCGCAGTGTACCTGATCTATAGGAGCTTACTCCTCCTTGCCATTGCGTTTTGGAAAACTTACTGTGAACACCCCTGCAGTTGCGCTAGACAACCCCAGTTATGACCTGCTCCTTGGGACTCAGTTCCTTTGAGACTATTTGGCGGTGCTCCATTATGATGGTGGCTTCTCTCTCTTCTAGTACATTGAGTCCCTCTGGTTTTTGAAACTACTCATGACTCTAAGGCGGAGGTCAAATCCCAAGCCTGTCTACTGGAGAATGAAGGCTGAATCAATCAGCTTGAGTATCACATCAGGGGCTCTCGAGTCTGACTACCCCCTCCTGCTGTTGACAGACAGGAAGTAATGCCAATCTAGTTATCCCAGGTGACTACTTTACCCCTAAAGTCCCAAGTCATCATCAACACTCAGGTCCATGTCAACATTCCCTTGGGGTACCTATTGGAAATCTGAGGCTTAGACAACCCATCTCCTAAAGAAGTGCTGACCTGCCCCAGGATCCTTGATCCAGTGTATGCCGGATCTATATCTGTGTTGCTAGCCAACCTGACTGACAAACCCAAAGTTGTATGTCTGAACTGTCCCACCGCTTATGTCCGCCTATTACCAATAGGGGCTGTTGTAAACATCCGGAGCTTCAGGGACTTGAGGGATATTGGCTTGGAGACGCCACCCTTGGTTGGTCTGGTCAACACTAATATTGGGAAGGATCTCTCTGATGAGCAGCAACACAAGGTCCAAGAGCTGTTGGAGGAATACTTGGACCTATTCTCAACCTCAATCTATGATTTTGGAAGAATGAGCGGAGTCCTCTACCACGTAGAAACTGGGGACACTCCCCCTTTTTGGTCCTGGCCTTACCAAAAGAGCAAGGTTGAAGAGGCTCAGGTGATAGTGGAACTTAAACAGCTACTCAACGCTGGGCTCTTGGTCCCATTGTGTAGTCCTTGGGCCTCCCCTCTTCTGCTGGTCCAAAAGAAGGACGGCAAGCACCAGGTGGTGATGAATTATCGATGACTTAACTCCATCACCAAGAATGACAGTTATCCTCTGCCCCGGATTGACCACTCTCTCCGTCTACTTGCTGGTTCCCAGTACTTCTTGGCCATAGACCTCACCAGCAGATATTGGCAGGTCAAGCTTGCACCCAAAGACTGATCCAAGTGTTCTCTAATTGCCAATGAAGGGCTATTTGAGCCCACCCAGATGCCCCAAGGCCTCTGTAACGCCCAGGCCACTTTCCAGCATGCCATGGGCGGGATCTTTGGGGACTTGAAGCTCTCATGCATCCTCGTCTACCTGGATGACATTAACATTTTTTGCAAACCTTTAATGGACATGTGGAGCATCTCCAGGAAGTTTTTGAATGGCTCAGGAAGGCCTCCATCAAGCCCAAGCTCTTGAAGTTCTCTTTCAGACTGAGCTAGAGTTTCTAGGACACCAGTTCTCTAAGCGTGGCATCCAACCTATTCCCAACAAAGTTGACGCCCTAGAAAAGATGGTACGCTCCCAAAGCTTAAGAGACATTTAAGTCTTTCTTGGCATGGTGGGCTATTACCATCAGTTTATCCCATGGTTTGCTGACCTAGCCGAGCCGCTGTTCTATCTTCTGCAAAAGAATGTACAGTTTGAGTGGCAGCCTGAGCAGGAACAGGCTTTTAACTCTTTGCATATAGCTCTATGTACTAAACCCATTCTAGTTCACCCTCATTTTGACCAACCCTTCTTATTGTCCATGGATGCAAGCGATGTCTCCATTGGGGCTATACTGGCTCAACATGATGAGAACCAGGTCAACCACCCCATGGCTTATTTTAGTAAGACGCTAAGTAAGGCTGAGCGGAACTACAGTGTCACTGAGAGAGAGTGTCTAGCCATCCTATTAGCCATCAAACATTTTTGGCCTTACCTCTACAGTACTCATTTTACTATTATTACAGACCACTCCTCACTCCGGTGGCTTCAACAAATGAAGGACCATGATGGTTGGCTAGCCAGGTGGGCTTTAAGACTGCAAAGCTATGATTTCACCATCGTCCATCAGGCGGGAACAATTCACCAGAACGCTGATGGTCTCTCTCAGATGTCAGTGTTAGCAGTCTTGACCCCTGAGGAAGATCAGCTCTATGACCTTATAGGACAGCCTGAACAATGGGAATTGGAAACTCCCAAGGTTCAGGCTGAACTCCTCCAAATGACTTGAGAAACAAAAATTAAGGATGGATTACACTACAAGAAAGTTAACAAGAAGTGGCTCCCCTATATCCGCCCCTCCTCTCAAACCAATATCATCCTGGAAGGCCATTATACTGTAGGACATGGGGAAGTTAAGAAGACTCACTAATGGCTGAAGTCACAATGCTACTGGGACCGCATGGTAGAAACCATCCAAGAGGTTCTGGACGCTTGTATGACCTGCTGATCCCACAACTGAGCTAACCCTCGATTACAGCACTCAGTCGTTTCCCCAACCAAGCCCTTCAATGTTGTTAGCATTGATGTGGTGGGTCCCCTTCCCACAGGATTGCATGGCCACAAGTATATTATCCTAGCTGTAGACCACTTAACTAAGTGGGTCGAGGCAATTTTGGTCCCTGCTGCCAATGCCAAGGCTATCACTCTTTTTCTTGTTCGCTCAGTTTTCACCCAGCATGGGTGCTCCCAGACCTTACTTTTGAACAATGGATTGAACTTCACCTCCAAGGTAGTACAAGAACTAACCTCGTTATTTGGCACTACACAGAGTTTCGCTGCCCCCCACCACCCATCTACTAACAGGGCCATAGAATGTGCTAATGGAACCTTATCTCCATCCTACAGAAGTTGGCTGCCTCAGATCCTGCCCATTGGAACCATTATCTTCCCAGCGCCTTGCTCACCTACTGGTGAGCTATCACTGAGTCATCAAGATGTCCCCCTTCAAAGCCCTATATGGGCGGGCACCTTGACTACCAGTAGCATCCAGCCACTACTCGAAGCCTCCACCCCTGAGAACTCCAAAATAACTATGAGGGCTCTAGTCAATGAAATTTTCTGGCTTCAAGCCCAGTCCACTCAAGGCATTATCACCACCACTGGAAGAGAGACATCCCAATCTAATCTCAGATGACTCTCCTTACCAGTTTTTCAATTGGGTGCCTCATTCTCTTTTATCACCATTGAACTGGAGGCTGACAGAACAAGCTAGACGTACTGTGGTTGGGCCCTTATAAAGTCATTCATAGGGTGAAGTCCAAGTACTCCATTGCTGATGTCAACCAATGGACCATAGTAAATTGGGTGCATGGTCAGTTCCTATGGCTGTATTTCCCCCTCCAACAGGATCTTGAGGGGGGCATTATCAGAATTTGAGATAACCATTGAATCAAATTCCCCCTTCCAAATCAGGCCATGCTGAATTGGTTGTCAAACCTACCTGAGCTAAATCAATTTCAGGATCCTCCTCCCCTAATTCTGAGGCACGTGGGGCTGCATTTCCACCCATTTGGTCAGGTGAGCAATGCAATCCATTGAGGATGCCCACAAGGAGGCCATTACAGAATATCAGTAAAGATCCTGAACAGATGAGTCCCCAACAATCCTGAAGGCACCAAGTCCCAATGCACCCTATAAATATTGATACCTTTTAACTTTATAGATTATTCAGTACTCTAACCCATTTTTCCATTTTCTTCTCCATGCTCTTTCCAAATTTTTAGCTTTGAGCCATCTACAAACCTTGGCGCCAGTCCAAAGAACTGTAGTGCTGACAGACATTTCACTCAAGATTTGTCAAGCCTACAGCTTTTGCATAACTTGGCGGAGCTCCAAGTCTGTAGGGTTATAGTCACTCTATTGGGTTGAGGCTGAGATATTGTGGGGAAGTTGTTGATATAATAAGTCACCAGGATGAGTACTGGGACCAATACTAAGTGACTCATGGGAATTGTTAGGGACAAATAAATTTTGATTAGCAGAGGTAGAGCATTTCATATTTACTCCACTCATCTCTTTTCTCTGTTTGATTAGGACAGTTGATACTGCATGAACATGCAGGTTGCCAGGGCAGTTAGTCGCATAATGTCCCCTATGGCCACACAAGAAACAAGCATTCATAAATGGCTCTTGTCTCTATATCACACCTGAAGGTCCAGGTTTGAAGTTAAACAAAGAATTGTAATTTGGCCAGAGATGAGCCAATTGTGCATAAGGAGGACAGAAAGGACCCGCCAACATATTAAGTGGTTGAGTATTGCCCAACAAAATTTAACTGGGTCGTTGTGGGCCATTTCCCAATGGAGATGCAGTGGCAATTTTAGGGGCTTTCCGTTCCACGTTGGGAGCACTAATTTTGACATAGAGATGGCATATAGAGTTACCAAACTTGTAAAACCAATTTGTAAAAGCTTTGCCTCTTTTTGAAGAATGTGGGCCATAGCATAATACAGCTCTTGCTATTGCATAACAGCTGCTGTCATCATTATTCTCACGTCCTCAATGGTTAAGATAAATGTACCTTTAACATGTGAGCCTCCACTGTGAACCGCTTTACAAAATCCACCAGGACTCATTCTTCTGAAACTTTATTGGTAAAAATTCAGCCTTGCGCTGTGCCATCTTCACCACACCCCTGAACAGATGGAGCATAGTCTCCTTCACCTCTTGATACGTTAAAATAATACTCTTAAGGTAACATGTGCCCTGGTCAGAACTCTCAACATCCAGAGCAGATAACAACAATTTGGCTTTATGCCAGTCCAACGCTCGTTCCATGAAAAATTTAAACTACCTGAAATATCCGTGCATATTCCCATCTTGACTGAAAGATGGCAACTTCTCAATCTGTACAAAATTACCCAGCTCTGTGCTTAAGGCTCAGGGAGCAGACAGGATAGGTTCAGATTGGCTGAGGGGAGCATCACCTTGTTGGCAAGAATAGGGATACAAGGACAGATGTGAATCTGCCTTAGCTGTCTGGGAAGAGGTTGGATTGCTTGGAGGGACAGCTGCCACCACCGGGGGATACTCACTGGCTGAACCATAATAGTTTTCACTGGAATCACTACTGGCTATGCCCTTACCCCCTTAGCCAGTCTGTTCAGCAAAAAGTTCTTCTACTTTATGCTCCACTTTGACCAAATAGCATTGACACCGCCCATATCTCACCCCTGCCTCAGCTCCTCGACTTCTTTTTGTATTTTGTGGTGGAATTCTTGCTCTGTGTCCAGTTTATGCTCCATTTCCTGAAGCCATACAAGGACATCCTCTAACGTGCCCTGAAATCTTGCTATTTGCCATCCAGTGTCACGCGCTTGTCATTTTGATTCATCCACTTGATTGATTAGAGCAGCTTGTTCCTGCACCAGCCCCTCATTAGACTGTCAAAGGTTATTTAAGCGCACTTGCATATCAGCATACTCCACTGTCTCAATCAATGAAAGAGTAATGGCTTGGCCCTGAGCCGCCTGGCTGAAACTTATCAACTGATTAATCTGATATAGCAATTGGCTTTATTCTGAGGCTACCAAAAAGGAGCTGTCAAATGGTCAGCAGCTCACTGATTACTTAACTCAGCTCAAAGTGGGCTAAATTTGATTGCTACTGCATCATTTGATCAGTCATCTGCCGCTCTAACAAGGTAATGCAGTCCCTCATCTAAGCCACTGCCATGTAGATTCCTTTCAACCATTCAGACATTTCCACCATAAAGCTCTCGGTGTTAATATCAAGTGTCATGACATCCTAGACCCATTCACCCAAAAGCCCACACTGGTCTAACAATTCTTCTATAACTCAGGGCAACTCATGATTCAAGCATGAAACTAATTTATCCAAGCGGTGGTGGACATCCATGACACAACTGTCTACGTGCACTAGTACCCCCTGGATTTCTGAGGAAGAGTGGTCAAGGCATTCAAGCGAGAGGTGAGTGTCATTCTGTTGCACTTGGACAAAATGCATGACATTGCCAATCTCAATATTATATCAGGCCAACACACAGTAGTTGGCAGATCAAAGGCTGAATGTATGCAATTAGGTATTCCTCAACTCCATGGGAGCCAAGCTGGTGAGACAACCCCCATTGTGGTAACATCAAGGTAAGACATACAATTCATAGTGGGTTTCTTGATCACGTTGATTATATAACATACTCAGGGCATGTTCACCTACATATACTTTGTAGGGGTGTCTGACCGCAAGAGCATTCCATGATACCCCTCACAGTTGCTGAGGGGTTTGATAGAGAATTTGCCCTGTTAGTCTGATTCCAACGTGAGATAAGCTGGTAACTGCAAGTTCATTCTGGTTTCCTCATCTCCTGGTTCTGTCCCTGTAAAAAGTGCCAGTTTCCTATTAGATGTCTCTATTGGCTCCTCAGAGTATTGGTTTGAAACTATATTAATTTCTGATATAAAGAGTGGGAGTTTGTCAAGATTCCCTAGTTGATGTACTAAGGTTGACCAGTGGCCCCCTGTAGTGAGCCCCACTTTAACTTTTGGTGGTATAGGTTAGAACACTACGCTGGTTGCATAGGTGTAACATAACTGAGTATGGACAGATGATACAAAGATTGCTGATCCTTAATAGATACTGATATATAAATATGAAGCTGTCACTCCACAGACACTACTTTATTATATATCTAAAACTGCATACTACTTATTCTAACTTTCCCCTTCATTCTACTTCCAATAAATGCCTCCTTTCCATTCTCTTAATAAATTCTTAATCTTCAATCCTCTCAGTTGATTTTGACCTGTCAGCTTAGTAACTCTCTATTCCCTATAGTTTTAGGGGTTTTGTCCCATCAATGAGGCACCGGCGGAATTCAAACTATTTGCCAAAACATTAGTGCTTCAATCAAATTGCTTTACATTGACATAATCTACTGCCCAAATCAAGGCTCACCTCAACTAATAAGATCTGATCCGCTGGATATATAGCTTATTGTCCAGTCAAATCAATTTATTGACGATCCCTTTTAAAAATCTTTCATAGTGGCTAAGGGTGTAAGACTCTAGTACCTGCAACTGTGTTGAAATCCCGGGCAAATGGCACCAGTGATCACAAATCTTGCCAGGATTCCAATATGTAGTACAATATTATATTATGCTACTGTTCTCTCACTCAAAATATGTTACAATTAACTTATGGTGTACTATTATTTTTTGGTACTAGTGATGCCCAACCCAAAAGAAGGAGCTGCCACACATCTTTATTTGCAAATGGGCCAAACAAAGGGATTATCATAAATTAAAAAATTCCTAATATAGCCCCTAGGTTATCAGCCTAGGAAGCCATATCAGATGGCGAGGAGGCTTTGGGGAAGCGTTTATCTGGTGCCCGCTTTAGCTGGCGGACCATGGCGGACAGCATTGGGGTGGGAGCATCAGCAACATGAGGCATAAGGAGGTATAATTGGGTGATTTCTTCATTAATGAGGCCGGTGGTGTCCATTGCCTCAACGCATTGAGCAAGTTGATGCTCAGCAAATTGATGAGAGCCGGCACTAGTGCAATCCTTTTACAATGTGCCACTATTTCCCACTTAAACCTTGGTCAATTGTTACAGAGAGCTACTGCTTCTTCACTCAAACTATGGTACAATTAACTTATGATGTACTATTGTTCTATCACTTAAACCTTGGCACAACTATCTAATGATGAGCCACTGTTTTCTCACTCAAACCTTGGTACGTTTAACTTATGCTGCACCACTGGTTTCACTCAAAACTTTGTACATCTCTATTATAATGCGCCACTGTTCTCTCACTCAAGCCTTATTACACTATTATTGTTACGCCAAAGGTTTGATATCTCCTCCAACGTATCTGTAGCAAATAACTCAATTTAAAGGTCGGTTAGACTACCTTTAGACACTTAAATTTGCCCACCTTTAAAGGCTTGCCTACCTCCACCTAGATGAGCCGACAGTTGTGATATTTAAAGGGATTGATTCAATGATAACTTAATACCGTCCGTTCTTAACATCTACTTCAACCCTTAACCCATGTATCCACTTATACTTAACTTTGGGTTGACCCTATAATACCACTTCGCCCGATCCCTAGATCGGTATTATCAAGAGCTGAGTAGTTATACAACCCACCATAGCTTACCCATTGGTCCGCTTGGGATCGAAGGGCCAACGTTGCCCGGGTGACGTTTTCAACTCGGCTCCGGATCCCGGCTCCGGAACCTACTTGGATATTTTGGCTGACCTAAATAACTTGGTGGCGGCCCTAGGATTAAAGTTTGGCTGACCTAAATAACTTGGTGGCGGCCCTAGGATTAAAGTTGGGTATCCCACCACTGATTGGCCTGGAATGGTATCCCCTAAGGTACGCCCTAAGGTACGGCTCGTCACATTTAAGGTTTGGGCGTAAATTTATCTACGGGAGAATATCGTTTAAATCTACCGGCGATCAAACTTGGACCTTTACGGGGGACCTTTACGGGGACACCTGCAGGTAAGGATCTCCGCTCACCTTTTAGGCGATAAACTTAAGGATATTACGATAATAGCAAATAAAAAAGATATTTATCAACTTATAGATGCACGGGGCAATTTGGCGATATTATAGTTACCAAAGCTAACCGATCGTGTAGGTGCAAATGGTACCTATCCAACGCTACGGTTGATGGCAAGGTTAGACCTGGTTCGCGGCTAAGCGGAACTCTGCCAGGGTAGTTTGAAGGCGGAGAGTTCAAAGCCATCCCCGAGATGCGCGTGCAGTTGCTCGAGGAGGGCCCGCTTACGGTGCAGGTGGCGCTGGGTAGCCAGCTCATACAGGGTGGCCAGGTTTAAGATGACGACCTTCAGGAGCGACGGCGGGCTTTCATCAAAGAACCGGGGGCCGCGGGCCGACGCCGTCACCCGTTGGAGGGTCTCGATGGCCTAAAGGTCATTCGGGGCTCCGATTTTACATTTTTACCTTGGGTAGCTCGCAGAGGTATAAGCTGCAGACGGCCAAGTTGTTGGAGGCCTGTGAGGTTAGCCCGTACCCAGCAGTGGCGATTACCAGATTATCGTTGGGATAGTCCTCAAGGTGCTTCTCCATCACCTCTTGCGCCATCTTCCAATTCCCCTCGGCCATGTGAAGCAGAGATCTGGGCGGTAAGGTTAGCTAACTCAATACCAATCATAACGAGAGTGAAACTATATAAGGGTGAAATGATATCCATCTCAGATAGATGTCTACCTTTAATTTAAAAAACCATACAACGATACTGAAAGGGTGAAGCGACTTAACAAAAAAGGATCACTCACTCGTCGATTCTCAGAACGGGTTCATAGATGGGGCGGGTTTGTCCATTGAGCGAGTTAACCAGGCTCTGGTAAGCATCTCGCGCACGAGGAAGGTTACCCCCCTGAACCCCAAGTTTTAGCTGGGAGGCGATCGAAAAGCTTACGTGGATATGGAGCCTCACCGAAATGTGGTGGAGCGCAGGGTCGGCCTCCGTCATCTCGACGATGCCATCCATCACCTCGGTGGCCAACCCATAATCCTAAGCCAAGCTCTTTACGCCCCAGATAGGTTAATGGGTTACCTCCAAGCTTATGAGGTGATTCACGATAAGGATGCTTAGCTGCTTGATGCGATCCTTCCAGAGCGGCACTAAAAAAATCTCAACCCAAAGTCAAGCAAAACCCGTTACCCTTGTCTGGGTCAACCACCGAAGCCTGGAACTTAAGTCAACATAAACACATCCGCTTCGAACCTGGCTGCACCGCCCCATCAGGAAATAAAGCCGATCGATGCTCAGAGCTTTATCTCCCAGGTACGCCGGCAAACGTGCCCACAGGACCTGTAAGGTAAAGGGCACCATGGACCCTGCCAATGCAACCGAGTTCAAGTTAGAATGGGGCCACAATAAAATTAAAATTTTGAAGCTATAAAAACCAAACCACTTTCACCCCACCCAACTTGAGCTATACGCTTAAAGGTGAAAGCTCTGCGGAGGTTCCGCCCATTAGCCAAGCCACCCAAAAGACCTTACCCGCCCACCGCGGGAACGAGCGTGAAACCTACCGTGGTGGAATTCCGGCCGGAACAGATCCCCCAGCTTGTCGAGCTCCGCCAGCGCCAGCTGGCACAGGCCGATGTTGATCAGGGCTATGAGCCGGTAGCACCACAGCTAAAACGAAGCTCACCTTAAGGGTATAACCCCTTACCTTAAACAAGCCCTCGACATCGTGCGCGTCGGCGAGGAATAGCTGCTGCTTCGCGAAGGTCGCCAACCTACGCCAGGACCGCTGGTGCTTTCGCAACTTAGCCGCGACCCCCTTAAAGGTTACCATATATCCCACCGCGGTATCCTCCCATCTCCCGTCAACGGCTTCGGCATCCGTTACGGGGACCTTAGAGGCCGCCAAAAAGGCCGAGGGGAGCTGGTCCTGGATGAGGGCGTCGAGCGGGTCGGCCTAATAAAATCATCCATAAAAAACTGGCTCGAAGCGTACCGATGGCGTCTCGAATAAGGTACCCGGTTTTAAACGTTGGTGGGTCGGAGACGCCCCCATCGCTAGTTATCATCAGTTACCAAGTGGTACCCAATAGCTCAACCACGAAAGGTGGGCGTGGGGGGTTTATGGGCAGCGAAAGGGTTTCACCCCCACCCACCACCAGCGAGTTTAAATGTGGGGCCCATGGACCCGAAAAAGTTTTTGTAAACCTGAACCTTCCAAACTAAAACCTTAAAGTTGGGGTTGATGGGACTAAACCTTGGAGATTAAGCCGATGGAGACCCAGGTGGGTTGGCCCTTACCCGAGGGGTTAAGTAAAGGGTATGCGAACCGTTTAAAATTGGGTAAGGGTTATAAACCTAGAAACCAAAAGATAAAACTTGCTTCGTAGCAAGTTCTCAAACTTTAATTGTGGGCCGGGTTGAAGCAAAGGGATGGGGAGAGGGTTACCTGTAAAATGTTTATCTATTAACTAAGATTTTAAACCTTTACCGATGGCCTAAAGTTTATGACAACTTAAAACCCTGAAACTATATAGATTATAAGTGGTTTAAGGTTTAGTCTATATGATCGCTGATATTATTTTATTGATTCGAGGTGGGCTGACTTAAGGATGATACCGCACCGATTAATGGGGAAATCGAATCAATGAGAGAAGAGGATAAATCCCGGTAAAACTCTACGCGCGGCGTTCTGATAGGCCAGGGTTTCCATGAGATCGCCTTGCTATTCGATATCTCGGTTGGGGATTGGTGAGCGGCGCCAACGGTCATTTAATCGTCCCCTCCTATCCAAAGTCCATCTAGCGGGAGGATTGAACTTGGGAGGCAGTGGTCATTGAGTCCATACTCAATCACTAGGGCACCTGCTAATAAAATTTAACTTGAAAATAAGTGGGCTTGCGAAATTTATTGTAGCTGTTACAACTGAGCTCATAGAACCAAAATAAATTACTTTAGATTAAACTTTTATTAATTAAAAGTTGAACGATTGCTGATGTGGGATGCTCAGCTTACAAATAACCAGTGCTATGAAAAGCAACACAACCAGCGCTGCAAAAAAATAAACCAGCTCTATTCTGGTTTTTGGGTGACCTGGTGCACCATCCTGCGACCTACTCTATGGCTACCTCCTCAGCCACCTCCTCAGCAATGACCCACTCCATGGCTACCCCTCAGCCATGACCCCTTGAGGCCTCAGGGAGCCCAAAAGAACCAACTCTTGTTGTGGTTGTCACCCACCCATCAGGGCGAGTAGTCAAAGTTGTTCACATTTTGGTATTGGCACCAGTGATCTGATTAACCCTACCTCCCCATCATTCCAACTGCCTGAATTATATACCTTAGTAGGATAATACTATTCTAGCCAATTTACCCACGGGTACTCAGGTTAATAATTTCTCTGATGGTTCTAGCTGATTACCTTAGCTTCTATATTCTAAGTTGGAAAAACTTTATCTATCCTGACTTGATTCAAGGTTACTTTTCAAAGTCGGGTGGCCTATAAACTCAACTGAACCTGCAGTTCCCAAAAAAAGGGTTCGGGGGGTAATGTCATGGATAGTTCGAAATAAGTTTACCGAATCCGATAAAAAATAAGGATGTACCGAAACGATTCGGTTTAATCTAAAATTCGATACCAAAAAAGTCAGGATAGATTTTGGTAATCGCCAAGTTCAGCTTAACCCCAAGGTTAGATGAACTTTTATTTATTTTATTCGAGGTGGGCCGACCTGGGGACGATACCGCACCGATTAGGGGAGTGAAGAAAATGGGAAAGGAGGATAAAATCCGGAAAACCTCCATGCGCAGCGTATGATAGGCCAGGAACTCCATGGACCGCCTTTGCTATTCGCTATCTCGGTTCGGGCCATTGGTGCGCAAACCCAACACAGCCATAATCGTCTCCCCTACCCAAAGTTCCAGTACCGGAATCGAACTCGGGGTGGCAGCGGTAGAGGTCCCTACCACTGGGGTATCCTCCCCTGGTTAGATGAACTTAAACTTCAACTAAAAGATGAGTTCCAACCCAAAACCCTCAGAGTTTACACGTTTAGAGAAGGGTACCCCGGATTATGAAACCGCGCGGGTGGGGTTTGAAATCCAGGATACGCGTTTACAGCTTTCCCAGTTGGAGGTTGCAATATCGGAGGAGGTGAATTGTACCCTTAACCCTTTAGTTATCTTAACATTTAACTCCTTATTTTTTGCTTCCTTTTATTCAGTGGCTTCACATCAAAACCTCGCAAACTTACTTTGAACCCGTCTAGGCTGCCGAAAACCCCGAAAGGATTTTGGGGCAGCTGTCCGGCTTCTTAACCGCCGATGAAACCTTTGGTTCGATTAAGGAGGGTTTAACCTCACTCGAGAGTTGTTTCGAACGGTGGGTGGTTTAACGGTTTAACCTTAATTTGCGGTTTAGGCTTTCGGCGCGGGTCCGCCACCCCCGCACCACCCTGGCAACCGAGGTTCACCGTTTGGAGCGGCTTCACCAGCTCTCCGCCCTGCTCAGAGATCTGGTACGGCTCAGCCAGCTGGTTCGCCAGCTAACGCTTATAAATCTGGAGGATGAGCGGGCGGCGACCCTGATCCAAAGGATCGGTAGGCCAAATTACCCGATGCCCTTTGCGCTAACCGAGCTTTTCGGGTTGTTTGGTTAAGCTAGAGCTCGGCTTGAAGGGTGGCCGCTTCGTGCAGCTTAAATCCGCGGCGGCCCTGATCGATTACACCGCTCAGCGAAAGTTACGCGCCTTCAATAGAGCTAAGGAATACGTCGCCGATGGGTTGGGTTTGA
Source organism: Massospora cicadina (assembly GCA_022478985.1). Taxonomy (NCBI): domain Eukaryota; kingdom Fungi; phylum Entomophthoromycota; class Entomophthoromycetes; order Entomophthorales; family Entomophthoraceae; genus Massospora; species Massospora cicadina. Next base: position 66,046 of record JAKSZP010013508.1, read on the forward strand.
AGGTAGCTCTTTTCTAGGTTTAGTGGTGTTTATGCTTCTAGAACCCCCTACTTTTGGCGCGGGGCATCTCAAGCCTCGACCACCTCGGCCTCGTTTCGAAAGCCCTAACCGATCTGGGCCCCGCGCAGTCGAACCGGCTAAAGCGCTTCATCCGCTCGCAGTGTCAGGCCACGCCTCCACCTGGGGCCGCCCACCGTTTAGCGCTCGGTGGTGGGCGGGCCAGTTTCGAAAGTTGTGCCGATTCCGGTAAGCTTACAGATGCTCGCGTACCGTTTTTTTGCCTTATCTCGACTCGGTGGGTTTAAATTTAACGGGGTTGGCCCTTCTACGTTGAAGCTTATTTTAACGTCTATAAAACGGCAACTTTTCATCCAAACTATTGGTTAACTTTATCTCCCGCTAGGCGCGTCCACGAGAACCTTTTGGGCCGCTTGGCTGGACCGGCTAAGCTGATCCAACCTGCGCTTTGGATGGTTCGACCGGTTGGGCTCACTCGAGCCGCCCATTTGGTTTCCGAACCCTAATTGGTACGCCCAAGGGGCTTACGTGGTCACTCCGGTGGCCTTCCGTTAGATTAACCCTATCGCCACTGCAGTTTAGCCAATTCATATCCCTTTTAACGTTTCCAATACGTCCCTTACCGCCGATCGTAAAGGCGGCGGCGTGGTTGATTATTTTTCAGGGTTACCGGCGGAAGCTACCGGGTTGGGTACAACAACCCAAGCTCAGTAGGTTTTAGCCTGTCGTCAAGTCTGGGGTTCTAAGGTTTAAATCACTTTCTTAGGTTTGGCTCGAAGGTTTCATTACTTAGCGTACTAGGCTCAAAGCAATCTCGGGTAGGGGTTGAAAGGGTTACTCATTAGGGGGTATAGTGAGAAAACAACCTATACCAACAATAGCTAGGATACCCCAGCTAACGTTTACGACGTGAAGTGTGCAAGGGTATTATGATAGAATTTTGGGGTAACTGCGAACCATGTAGAATGGTCACCCACCACCTAATAACTTGACCCCCGATACTCTACTATTAATCCCAGTTGAAATTTGTGGGTCGCTCGCTTGCTGATTGTAATCCTGTACATATATTTGGGAAGGAGTTTGGCCAAACGATCCTCGATTTTTAGCCAGTGCCTTACAAGTTATCGTCCGTTTGGAAGCTCCCTGGGCTTATCTAAAATAATACAACTCTTCTGGTTTGGGGCTAATTTTCCCTACAGATTTGGGAGCTTCTACCAACACAGGCGAAGATAGAAGCTGGTGGTTTATGTCCCAACACCTTGTCAACTCTCTTAACCTCTTGCCCTACAATTTCTGTCCCAAAAGTGTGGGCCCGAAACGTTTAAAAAAGCCCTCCCTTCAAGCCATTCCACGTGCTGAGCTATTGATATGACTGAACGATAAGCCATATATCCGGTGGATCCTATTTTATGAGTCAAGGTGAGCCTTGAGATTGAGTGGGCGATTATGTCAATTTGAGGCAAATTGATCAAAGTATTCATACTTCAGCAAATTTAGGAAATCTACTGAAGTCTCAACGATAGAACAAACCCGTTAAAGTTGTAGCAATTAGAGAATTACTAAGTGAAAGGGTCGAAACCAACTAGGAATACCAAGGATTAGGAGTTGACCCTGGGAATGAGGAGGGGTTTTTGGAAGGGTAAGAGAATAGGAAAAGGTTAATGGAAGTAGCCGTTAGTTATATATTAAATAAATTAGTACTGTTGGGGCAATAATTCCTTATATAAGTCCTTTATTATTATCAAGGGTCTGCGATCATCATATCGCTCCTCCGTTGCTCGGCGGGTTTTAACCTGTGCAACCAGTTTGGCGGAATCAACTAGGACTGCCAAAATTTAACGGTGGGGCTCACTACAGGGGGCCCATCAATCAACTTATTAGATAGTTTCATATTTGCCAAGCAATGGTGCAACGGGTCCCTCTTTGTGGGGTATTACCCCAATGTATTGAGTTATCTCAATATGCGGAACTAAAACTTGCCTTGGATACACTACTCTAGGCCCAAAAAATGCTTTTCGGTGTGAATACGGGTATGATCACTCGACAAGGCCTTCCACCAACTGCACCTGGTTAGCTGCCAAGCCAACCAACTTGCCGACCGCTTGGGCAATACTACCTAGCGGCTATACAGTGCAGAGCATAAAAGGCTTAGCGCTGGAGTGGGAGGGGTATGCATTAACAAGCTGATTTCGTTTAACTGCAATGGAAACATACCCAGATTTTTTAAGCGGTTTGAATTTGCAGTAGAGGGGCGACCAATCGATGGTAAACTGTTATTATCCGCTCTGAATGTTGAGAGCACCAACCAGGTCACTTGTTACCTTAAGAGTAGTACCATAAAGTATCAAGAAATGAGGGAGACTGTGATCCATCTGTTTGGGGGTATGGCAAAAATGGTGTGGCACAAGGTAGAGCTTTTGAAATACAGCTCCAAAAGGATAAGTCCTTGTTGGAGTTTGCCAAGCAGTTTTTGGCCAAGGCTCATGTGCTGGTGGGAGCAAATTTTAACTAATGAGGAGGTGGCGTAGGGATGATGGCAGCTGTTAAGCCACATCAAGAACTGTATAATGCAATGGTATACCTTCTTGATGGGGATGCAGAGCTATTAAAAATTGGCAACTGTTTACACCATCTATCACTTTTGGTGCTCCCAATATGGAACTGAAAGCCCCATGCAACTGCTATCAAAACTCCATCAGGGAGTGGACACCAACTTGGGTATAATCTGTTAGTTAACTGCCTCCACTTAATGTTCTGGTGGGTCCATTTTGCTCCCATTATTCTCAACCATCTTATCTTAAGCTAAATTACAATCCATCATTTAACTTCTGACCTGGACCTGTGGCTGTGATACAATGCCGAGTGCTAAATACAAATGCTTGTTTCTAATGTGACCAAAGAGGCCATTATGTGGCTAGCTGTCCAGACAAACTGAATATCCATGCAGTACCAGTTGCCCCAAAAGAACAGGGAAAAGGCCAAGCAGAGTAGAGACAGGATGCTCTAGTTCTGCTAGTTCAAACCTATTTGTCCCTGATGATTCCCACAAGCCACTTGATGTCAGTCCTGGTACTCACCCCAACAATTTATTATATCAACAAATCCCTTATAGTATTGGCCTTCCAATGAGGGAGAGACCCCAATAATGTAGACTTAGAGTTCCACCAAGATGTGCAAAAGCTTTCACCTGGCAAATCTTGAGTGAAAAGGTACAGTTGAAGGCAGACTCTCAACAAATGTTGTAACTTTAAAAAGGGTGAACGTGGTGATTCCAGTAGGGATAATTGCCCAGGAGTATCATGTCAGCGCTGGTAACATCACTTTTCTGGATAATCAAAAAACCCTTGGACTTTTATGTAATAAACACCAATGGTTGCTCACATTTGGAGGGCACATACTGTGATATCTTTGTTCAGAACACATAAATCTGAGCTATTATGGATACTGGTGCTTCAGTTAATATAATCTTTATCAAGCTTGTGGCTAAGCTTCCGTTGAAACTGGATGTGGCACACAGAGTGGTGTATGGGACCTGGAGGCACAGAGCATTGTGTCAGAGGGAGCATACAGTGCATTGCCTTTATAGTTTAAGTCAGTCAGTGCATCCGCTCCAGCTGTGGTTTTGCCTAATAACAACTACAACATGTTGATTGGTGCTGCACTCATGGCAACTTTCAGTCTGTGGTTAATATGGTAGAAGAAACCATTGGTATCCTAGGACAACAGATCCCCATATACTTTACCTCCAGCAGAGTTCCTAAGGAGCCAAACTACTCCAGTCAGATCAATCTAGCATATAGCAATAAGTAATTCCTGGTTGATATCAGCAGATGAAGTGGAGGACCCGAGCCATTTCTAGCCAGATTTATGAGTACAACAGTATTTCACTATGGGCGGTGAGCGCTTTAAGCATATCTTCTGGGCATCAGGTCATAATAGGTATATAGCTCAAAATACATGCCCCTGAAGGGCTAGATGGGAAAATTTTGGGGCCTTACCAGCAATTGCAGCTCCAACCCCATATGGCTCCAGGGCTACTGTTATCAGGAAATGGTGATGTGAAGGTATCACAAGCAAACCTACTGAAGGAGTTTATAATGGTCCAAAGGCACCAGGTGGTGGCTTATTTAAACTTGACTCCATTGATGAAGTCTGCTATATTCATGATTTTGGGTCTTGGGGGACCTCATCCTACCTGTAAAACCCTCATTTGGCATATTATCAGTGGTTTCACAGTGAGCGCTGACTGGGCTGTTGGAGGAATAGAAGGATAAGGTGATGGCCCAATTTGAAAAAGACCAAGATAATTTTATTTCTGATGCCCACAATTTGGGATGCGCACATGGGGTGGTGTATTGGGTAGACATGGGAGATCACCCTCCCATTTGGTCATGGACCATCCAGCGCTCCAAGGCTTCGGAGGAAGTAGTCTCCAATGAGGTAGACAAATTAATTGATAAGGGGATGTTAGAGCCATACTGGAGTCTATAGGCATCACTGGTGGTAATTGTTAAGAAAAAAAGATGCCATAAACTGAATGTTCATTGACTACCAGAATCTTATAAGTGTCATGAAGCAGGATCTCTATCCTCTCTCATGGATTGAGACACTTTAGATTGGCTGGGTGGGGCTAACTACTTCTCTGCCATGGACTTGATATTGGAATACTGGTAGATTGGGCTGCTAGCAGCAGAACGTGAGAAATGCGCTATAAACACCTTGAAGGGGTTGTTCCAGCCTACATGTATACCACAGGGTTTGTGCAGCACCCTGGCTACGTTCCAGAGCACTATGGATATGATCTTGGGTGACCCAAAGCTGTCCTGCATTCTAGTCTACCTCAACAATATCAAAGTGTTCCCATGGTGTAACAATCAAGTTTGTCTCAATTGTTGCATTTTGACTCATATTTGGATCTTCTGAACCTGAGTCAAATCGCTCAAAATACTTTTGGCTCAGTCATCTTGGGTGCTGGGTTGTGCCTTGCCCAAGTTGTAGATTAGGCTCATATAATCCTAATCAATAATTTGGGTGAGGCCCCCAAAGGGAAGCCTTTCTAAGGTGTGCCTGCCAATTCTGAAGATCACTTCAAACTTTATCCCTAGCATTCCCTTCCTGGAAAGCATTTTCAGTTGCTCCCCAGATGAGCTCTGGCCAGTGGGCCCTTTTTATAACTGAATAAAAATAAAGGTTGCTTTGGGGTTAGCATACCTCACTTACCTGTTGGTCCTTTTTGGGTGTTCAGTTATGAGGAGCTTTTACGTGGTTGGGTCTGACCAACCCAGAGAACTATGCTTAACCAACTGGTAGTAGGCAATGTTTGGCGCTGTCAGTGCCCAAACCTCTCCCTACTTGGTTAGGCTGCTTTGGTTGCTTGTTGGTGTGCCAAAGAAACATTTATTACAGGTGGTCAAAACTGGGATTTTTCTTCCATTACACGTGGACATTCAAAGAGCATCTTGATCACTTAAAACAAGTGTTCCGCTGACTTTCTGAAGCTAGCAACAAGATCAAGCCTTGAAAGTGGCAGTTTTTCAATGAAACATTGGAATAACTTGGAAAGGTGGACTTAAAAGGGCTTAAACCAGATCTGGCAAAGGTGGAAGCTATACATAAGATGACTTTGCCAGGCAATAAGTGAGAAAAGCAAGTTTATTGGGGATGATCAGTTACTACTATTGTTCATTCCTAACTTTAGCTGTATTGGGTCCTGCTCTTTGAGTAATTAAATAAAAATGTCACCTTTGACTGGACGAAACAATGTCAGAATACCATCTAGTACTAAAAAAAGAAACAATGTCAGAATGCTTTTGATGTCTTGCAGATGTGTTGGCTAGTGCGCATGTTTTGCAATACCCTAGTATAAAATTTATTTGGGGAAGTCTGACCAGGGGACAGACACTTCTGATAAGACACAAAGAATTAGAAACTCCAGCTAGAGGAGGGCACCCCAGAGAAGCTGAAGCTATCTTCTGTTGCAGTGGGAATGCCAAGATAGGGAGAGGGGTCACGTATGTAGGGGCAGGCGCCACTATTGAGCACATATGTAGGAAGGGGTCTGAATTGAGGAACCAAACTAGGAACTAGGATGAGATTATCTGGCAGCGACAGGGTGGGAGGTACCCAAACATCCACGCTTGAAAGTGGTTCACAAGGTGTGACTGGAACTGGCTTACAGCTTCCTGAAGGGTGGGAGTAGATCCTGAAATGGCATCCAAGACAATTGTGTGGATAGTCCACATGGCGATTGTGATCACCAAGGCATGGAGGGAGGGTGGAAGAGGGGAGGCCATGGATAAAGCTAACATGTCCTTAGACAGACTGAAGGGCTGTGCCTGATCCTGTTGAAGAAGATGTTGCACCTCATGCCATATCACTTTAGATGGAGGGCACTTTTCCAGGAGGTGAAACAGCATTCCATAATGGCCACACATGATGCAGGATGAGTGCAAAGCGTTAGAGCGTTTGGCAGTACGGTATACCTGTTTCAAGCATCGCCATATATGGAAACAAAAAAGTGGCTGCAGAAGAGGGTGATGGGCGTACTTCCAAATGGCTTTCTGGGTATCAAGGGGGTAGGGGATGTCCATCAAGTCCAGGTATTCCACCCTGGACAAGGTATAGGGCCGCATGGGTATCACTCCATTCAGAATGGGAAGTTCCTGTAACTCCTGGGTGAACTGAGGAGAGGGACGCCCCCTCTGGGTGGTGTGTCCACAAATGTGGATCATCCACTCAGCGCTCCACATGGAGAGGAGAAACCTTTTGAAGTAGGGTGACATCCCATGTGGTCCTGCTGCCGAAGGGTGTGAGGCAAGGTACTTTAACAGAGAGTGTGGGTGGGACATATTGTTGAGGCCCAGGGCTTGGGAGAAGTTGGAGCGGGCCACACGGGACCAGTGCTGGGCTGAAATTGTAAGGTTAGTAATGGCAGCAATCCAGGTGCCAAGGATCTTGGTTGCATGGGCTTCAAAGTTGAGCAGGCCCATACCACCACTATGGCGAGGGCCAAACATGACATCCAGGCGCACCGACAGTGGGCAGACCAACCAAAGCCACCCTTTCAGAAGGGCTTATAGTGATTTAAAGAAACTCGGGGAAAAAGTGATGGTGTGGGCCCCAAACCAAACTTTAGAGAGGAGCATAGAGTTGGCTAGCACAACTCTGCCTGTAAGGGAGTTCTGACGGGCTCTGAGGGAAGTTATGCGTTTTGTCACATTGTCTAGGATATGGTTTTCCATCACCAATGAGGCGTACCCTCCCGCCTCCAGCCACACCCCCAAATGGCGGACAGAGCCAAAGGTAGGGCTTGGCACAAGGGGGAGCACAAGCGAGGCGGTGTGGGGTTGGCAGGGCAAGCTAACTTGGGAGCTAGCTGACGAGGCGGGTAGGAAACAGGGCGCTGGGGCCCAGCAGACTTGATACTGACCAAGGAGAACAATTTCGGTTTTGGAGGCGTTGAGTGCTGCATTACTTACCCTGGAGTAAACCTGGATAGTATCTTCAAGCGCGCGTGCATCATGATTGTTAGACACCCCAACCACACAATCATCAACAAACGCCAACATCTTGACTGTTGTTTGGCCTTGCGCATGGACACCAGTAAGGCGGGCATTCACATTTCAAAGAAGTGGGTTGAGGCTGAAGTTATACAAGAGTGGCTAAGTGGGTCCCCTTCTTGCAGTCCCCTTTGAGGGAGGACTACATCCGTGGTTAAGCCAGGGCCACACACTGCCATTGTGGTGGATTCTGTTAGCAACATCACCCAATTGATGAAGCGAGGGGGTAGGCGGAACTTGTGGAGCCAGGCTCTGAGGTAATCCCAGTTGACTCTATCATAGGCCTTCTGCTGGTCTAAAAATATAAGTGCTCCAGAAGCCGTGGACTGACAGACGTTGGCTAAGATATGTATATTGTCCCAAATCAACTTTTTGGGAATGAAACCAAATTGTTCAAGGGGAATGAGAGCAGAGGCAACAACCCCTAGACGGTTAGCCATGATTTTAGTAAAAATCTTTGTGTCTGTGTTAGTGAGAGAAATGGGGCACCAGTTGGCCAAGTCCAGCTTATCCCCTTTTTTGTATAATGTAATAGTGTAGGCCTCTTGCTCTCCAGGCAGGAGGCGCGTTTCCAGAAGGCATTGGTTAAGAGAGGCAAGCAGCAAGGAGGATAAATATTTGAAATACTTCTTATAGAACTCATAAGGGATGCCGTATGGGCCTGAGTATTTCCTATATGGTGCACGCAAATGGCTGACCAGAGTTTTTCCAGAGTAATCCAATTCATCAACTCTGGGAATTGGGAAATGTTGCAGATGTGTGCGCTTTAAAGAAAATTTGTCATTTCAGCTGGTGGGATTGGATCATATCGATACAGTTTAGAGTAATAGTTATGTATTTTGATCGCCACTTCAGCCAGCATATCCACTATAGAGTGATCTGGCCGTCATATCTGTATGTAGTCCAAACTTTGGCGCGGTGCAAAGAATTTTAAAAAAAGTAAGCGGAGCATGTGTCACCTGCTGTAATATGTTTAGCTTTATACTGAACACAAACCCAATGCTTGTGTTATCTCACCAGTGCATTGAGGCAGGCGGCCACTGCCACCCACTTACAACCCCAAGCCAGGCTGTATCCCGCAGTGTGGACGTTGGACTCCAGGTGGTCCAACTCTGCCAGTGTGCATGAAATGATCGCTGAGGCAGCCCATGAGTGGCGGGAGGAGATGTGGCGAGCCTGGCAGATTGTGCTCACCATGAAGGTTGACCAGGTGGAAATTGGATCTTCGCTTAATGTTGCAACAAACTCTGGAGCTGAGATCATGGATTCTACCCATGAGGAAAATCTCGGTGATGCAATTTCGGCAGGGCGAAGTTTGCACCATTTCAGAGCCTGAGCTGTTGGGTTGAATAAACGGAAGGAGATTGATAACATCCTGTGGTCATAGAAATTAATTTTTGTCATGGTGAATTAGGAAATATGGGTTCAAAATTTCAACGGTGCAAGGATAAAGTCAATGCGGGACATGGACCTTAACTGGCCATTGTGTATGTGGGGGCGTGACATGTTATTGAGTAGTGGAGCATAGCGCGGCAAAGTATTGACCAACCCAAGGGTGGCTTTGAGAACGTGTAGTTCAATGTGCCCCTGTGGGGGTGTAGGCAATGAGGGCCAGAGGTCTGTGGATGGGCTCAACCAGCAGTACATATCTCCAACGACAAATGGGTCAGGGGGCAACAGAAGGGAATTGATTGATGAGAAAAAATTCTGACATTCACATGCACAGGTTGGGGCATAAATGTTGATGATAGCGTGCACTTTGTCTTCCCACGAAAAGGTGACAACAAGAATGCAGCCATTTAAAAATAAATTTGACAAAATAAATTTAAAACTTTTGTTCACATGAACTAGCACCCCACAGTGCTCAGACCAAAAGGAGAGGGAAGGGAGGAGCATGGTTTTCCATGTTTCCTCAGCACCGCGTGGACAGTGGTTTTCCTGAATGGCCAGGATGTCCACGGGTAAATTAGTTTGTAAAAAACTCAGTTTTCTAGCCTGGGATGGTGAGGCCTTGAGTCCAGTGATGTTCAACGTCCCTAAAGTAAAGGCTCCCCTCATTGCACCTTAGGTGTGAGGGGAAAAGTACCTGAGACCTTCAGCCTGCTCTTTTTCTTCATGGCGCTTGTGGGCGCCTCAAGTATGTGATGCTACAGAGTAATTGTTGGAGTGGTTAGCTTTAGCAGTGGGGTTCATGTTGGCTTTTGCCTTCACTTTTTTCCCTGCTGTGGGATGAGTTTTTTGTGGCATGTGCATTTGTGGTGCATCATTGCATGGAGGTGGAATATTGGCAGGATTGTTGGGGACTGAATCAGTCTCAATTGATGCTTGGGAGCATTGGTTGGGTGAAATTAATTTGCCCATTGGGGGTTCAGATTGGGTGGTCCAATTGGATTGGGCATCCCAATCTGATCAGTCGAGGGATTCACAAGCTGCTTCAGCCACGAAAGTCTCAGTGTCCTGGAGCTGGGCTGGCGGGATTGCAGAAGTGGTCTTGGCTGCCTCCTTGGCTGCCGCCTTGCGGGCCTGCTTGGCCTTCTGCTCTTGGGGGGACACTGGTTTCACTTGGGTGTAGCAGCCTTGCTCTCCCCACAGGAAGGCTGCCTTGGTGTCAAGTGTCAGCTCATAGTGGGCTTCTCCACCACCCATTATATCTGAGACAAATTCTTAATGAGTAATGCTATCCTTGATGGGGCAGGTGTAGGCCTTGTGGCCAAAAGCGCTACAGAATGCGCAGATGAGAGGTGCGCTGTCCACAGTGACCCTGAATGGATGGGTGTCTTGCCCATCAATGTGACAAAAGTGGTATGAGGGATTTGGGTAAAATCCTCTGCTATCCCCGCGGCTGGGGTTAGGACTGCAATCGCCCTGTCTGTGCACAGATTTGGCATCAACGTAAAGCACTGCATTTTGAAGGATTGTATTTTGCCATATATGGCGAGCCCAGCCTTCAGGTGGTGCTTGAGTATGGTGTGCTTGACCATTGTGGGCAGGAAGTTGAAAGTCACAAAAATTTGTTTCAATTTTAGTCCAATGGGTGCGCTTTGTTTTGATAACCCGCTGACCATCCAGGAGGTCTACTATTATACGCACCTTTGCAGCATCATCCGCCGCTTCCTTATTCTCAAAGCTAAGATCCAGCCAACCGCGTGGCATGGAATGGGGTGCGATGTACACCATATTCAGGAAATGTGTGTGCTTCTCCACAAAACATTTCACTAAGTGCCATTTGCTGAACATCCAGGAAAACATGCACCCCATGTTCCACCAACAATAGTGGTTGGGAGTGCAGCATATTGATGAACTGGTTGCAACGTGCTTGCCAAGCTAAAATTTCCGGGGAAATGGTAACCACCAGTCTTTTATTAAGTCTATCTATTCCGCTAGGCTTGCCAGGGCATTTGCAAAATTTGGATGATTTAGTGCCAACACCTGTACCCTTGACTTTACTCGCCCAACTGCTCCCCAACATTGGGCGCCAACTAATCTCCTTGATGAGATTATCATTTACCTAGACTTGAATTGAATTTGGTGCAAAAGTGTTTGCAACGAGAGAGAAAAGCTTTTGCAATACCCTAATCTTGTTAAGGAATTTATTGTACAAACGGATGCTTCCCTTTTCAATGTAGGGCTGTGCTATCCTAAAAATATGATGAAGATGTGGAGCACCCTGTTTCATTTTGCATCCAAAGAATGAATTATCATGAACATAATTATACCATGAATGAGTGGGAGTGCTTGGCGGTGATGTATGCTTATAAACAGTTCCAGGAATAATACACGGAGTAAATTCAAAGTGTTAACTAATCATGCATCCTTGCATTATCTGCAGAATTTTTGGGAACCAGAAGGGCAGCTTGCACGATGGGAACTAAAGCTCCAAGTGTATGACTTTGAAATAGTGCACTGGCCAGGGGTGAAACATCAGAATGTGGACTATCTCACATGATTAACAATGGTCGCCATCACTGTGGATTGGGCTGACATAATGTATAAGAAGATGATTGTGGGCAAATATTATGATGAGCCACCACAAGTGGTCAAGGCATTATATGGACTTTGCCATGACAACTTCTTGCATAATGAGAAGTCATATAAGAGAATTGGAAAATTGGTGATGAGCTTCCCAAAACCCTCTGACAGGCCAGCAATTATCTTGGATACATATAGGGCGGTAGGTCATGGATGGTTGCAGAAAACACTGGAGTTCTTGCCACCCATACTAATATTGAGAGCATAAATTACAACGTGCTTGAGATTGTTACTTTGTAGCCACCAGTGCCAAGTGGAGAAACCTTTTCACAAGAAGACCACCTACCAGCTGGTTAAGTCTAATTTTGCATGGTATGCTGTTTCTCTTGATGTGGTGGGGCCTCTGCTGGCTGTTGTGAACTGTTCTAAATATATAATAGTAGCAACTGATAATTTGACAAGATGGGTGGAAGCAAGAGCAATCAACGATTTAGGGGTTGTCATCACCATCAAGTTTATCATAAAGTGTAATACAGCAACATGACTGTCCGCAGTTTATCCTCATGGACAACAGAACCAATTTCATGTCACATATCCTTCCCAAGTTAAACAAACTGATGGCAATCTGCAGAGTTTTGACTACATCCAACCACCCTGAAACTAATGGAATGGTGGAAAAGGTCAACGGAACCGTTGTAAACATTCTCTGAAAGCTTTTAAAGGATCAGCCCTCTGAATGGAGTGCCCTCCTGTCCACCGCCATCTTTGCTTATAATATCAGCTACCACTCATCAACTGGTCAGAGTCCTTTCCAATTGCTCTATGGTAGACATCCAGCTTTGCCCGCTATTCTTTACTCCCTTGTGGAGGGTACTGGTGGAGTAGAACTGCAGCATTATCTGACCAATTTAACAGACATGCTGATAATACTACAAAAGGAAGCTTATTTCACCAGCTTATCTAAGAGGATTCATGATCAAGTAGTTGACCAAAGTAGATGTAGCAGACTCCCACAGTTTGCTGTAGGAGATCATATCTTGTTCCAAGTCCAACATGGATTTAGAAGGAAGAACAAGATTGCTAACATCTGGACTGGACCGTTTGAAATAATCAAGAAGATTGGTATTAATGACTACACCATTAAGGAACCCATTGGTGGTCAGATTATCAACCAAGTTCAGATAAAGTTCCTTCAAGCATATAAGCAATAGGATATTATTGTCCAGTCAAGGGGGTAGTTTTGAGAAAAATGACATGACTAGACAATAAGCCATATATCCAGTGGAATGGAACTTATCAGTTGAGGTGAGCCTTGAGATTTGGGCGGTAGAATATGCCAATGTGAAGCAATTTCAATTGAGGCAATAATGTTTTGAAAAACAGTGTGAATATCGCTGAAGTCTTAATTATAGAACAAAACAACTAAAGTTGTAGCAAATAGAGAATTACTTAGAAAAAGGGTTGAAACTGAATAGAAATAATGAGGATTAAGAGTTGACTGTGGAATTGAGGTGGGGGGTCTTTTTGGAAGATTAAGAGAGTTGGAAAAGGTTAACGGAAGTAGCCATTAGTTATATATCAAATAAATTGGTATTGTCAAAGCAATAACTTCTTATATAGGCCCTTTATTATTATTATTATCATTAATTATCAGTAGTAATCATATGATTGTCTGTTGCTCAGTGGGTTTTAACTTGTGCAACCAGTTTGGTGGAATCAACTAGAACTGCCAAAAGTTAACACCACAATTTGCCAAATTGGTCTTATGTTGTACCATTCAAACATAACTTAAGGATTAAAATCTACGTTTAACCCTTTGGCCTATAACCACAGTTCTCATATGTGATAATTAGTTTGGCATGAATAACTGACCTTGTGTGAGACTTGTGGTTGTAGGTCAAAGGTTTAATGAACTGGCTCTGACATAAAAACAAATATAGAAAATTACAAAAATTTATCTTATATGATAGATATGATTTTATTTAATCTTTATTTGACCTTTTTTGGATGATCTTTTTATTATGACAGGCGCTAGTATTTATACCTCTAGGGCATCTTTTGGCCATTCCTCAAACATAGGATTTTCCACAGCTGTTATTTTCCATCTCAGTTCAACTTAAGAACTGATATAACTATGAACTTTTACTTTGGCTATTAGTGGCAAAATACTCTCAAAATTGGTCATAAAACTTCTAACAATGCAGGTAAAGATAAATGCTGGCGATTTATGTCCCAACAGCTTGTCAACACTCATAATGAGCTGACTCTGATAAAAAACCAGATAATGTGAATTAAGAAAAGCTACTTTTTTTGGAAGATTGATTATACTTGATGATCTTTATTTGAGGATCTTTTAGTTGGCCAGGCGCTGGTATTTATATCTCTAGGGCATCTCCTAACTATTCTTTGAGCATGCAACTTCCTATTGATATAATCTCCACCTCATTTTATCCCAAGAATTGATACAGCTATGAACCTTTAATAGGGCTATTGGTGGCAAAGTACTCTCAAAATTGGGAAGGTTTTAGGTATAAAAATTGTAAATTGAATATGCAAAATTATCCTAAGGTCATCCCAAATTGAGTTTCATCATTTAGATGAAAAAATATATAATTAATAAAATTAGCATCAATTTGAGTTTAATAATGTAACCCTAATCAGGATGTCAACAGGCCTCTGGATACCATTAGGTACTCCTATTTAGGCTGTCCATGTTCAAGTGCTATTGTGTCAATTTGGGCATTGTAATAAATTTTTTTTCATAGGGCAGAAAACTGATTGCAGTACTATAAAGGCAAAATTTAAAGTTTTTATTAGCCCATGGGATTTTTAGAGCAAATTAAGATATTGATACAGGGTAATTTTCTTAATTAATGAGTTAATTTTGTGCACAGTTAATTAGGAATAATTGCAGAGTTTATTGTTAGGGTAATCAGCCAAACTTGATAGTTTTTGAAGGGTTTATTTTCAATTCAACTGCCAGAATATGACAAACCCCAAACTCATATATTTTTAAAGATGCCTTCAAGTAGCTCAATTTAAGTTTGGACAATCTTTTAATTTATACACCCCTTTGACTATATCTTGGGAGGAGATCATTATTTCTGAGCCAAGTTGGATTGGGTTGATTTGGAGCCTTTTTACCACACTAGGATTGGAGCCTTTAGTTAGTAGACCTGCTCCCAGGTTACCTACCCTTAATTGCATGGGTATTTATTATAGAATGAAGTACTCCTTTACCAAGCCATAATCCAAATTCACTTCCATATTGAAGGGTTTACCTAAAAGAGTTACTTAGCTTGGAATAAGGTACCCTATGGTAAAGGAGATAGGGGGTGAAAGTCTATGGGGTCTTTACATAAAATTATGTTAGTTGTATCACAGTTGGAAAACTCTTAGTTCCTGACCACCATCTTGCCCTTAATTTGGCAAGCTCTTTGACATCCAAGAAAATCCAGCATGAGGCTGACAACAACCCTCTGAATTAGGGAAACTCAAAATGAGGAAAAGATGAAATAGGTTAGCAAGGTTGCAACACCAGAATTACCCTCACTTTATTTAACATCAGATAAAATGCCACACTAGAGCAAATCCCAATAATTTGGCACCACAATCTTCCATAAGACAAGGTAAGGGTGGCCTCAAAGCCATGGTAGTAGCCCAGATTGAGGCATAAACTCCAGAAGAAAAATTCCAAATGAGGTTCAAAATAATGCAGGTTTGATCTTATTAATCAACCCTTCCTAGGCCTCATCCAAATCATTGATTAGGCTCATAAGGGCCTAATCAATGATTTGAGTGAGGCACAACCCAGCGCCTAAATCTGACCAAAACTTAAATTTATTTTGAAGCCATTTGGCTTAAGATTCTGAAAAATCCAAAAATGAGCCAAAATGTATCATTGGTCATAACAGACCATTCCAGGTTGGTTAGGTTGAACTGGGTTCTTAGTATGTGACCCTTGTTGGGATTCTCCCTTAATTTGGGGAAGCCCCCAACTAGGAGTCTCAACCCACTCATGGGTGGATGCCAGATTGGGCTCCCCATTAACTTGGGGTAAGCCCGACCTAAAGTATTGGGGACCAGCCCCAATAATTTAATTATTATTTATTTCAAATTTGGCACTGGCAACTAATGCCAAGGATGCTGAACACTCAATTGGGTTGCGGCAAAACCCCTTTTGGTGCTCACACCCAATAAAATTACCCTTTTGGGCACACTGGCAACTTATGATGAGGATGCGCCCAATCCCCATTCATTATTTGTTCTCTTGGTTTCAGCAAGCAGTGCCAAATCCACCTGTTCCTGATCCATCAAGGTCTATAAATACCACAAGGTCATTTTAATAAAATACCGTTTCTTCCAATTCCCTTTCTGCTTTTAGCTTTATTTTGGGCCTTAATGGCCTTTTAACTCGATGGAGCTTTGGGGCCCTGTTGATAGGGATCAGGTTGGAGTTCATCCCCCAAAACCTGACAACCCTTCTTCAAGGGTAATCTCATCTAAGCTATGAGTTTAGTAGGGGGGATGATTTTTTATTTGGGATAGAATACCAGTATTTTAGATGAGTCTAGTCAGTTGGTAAATAATTGTTTAAAACCATTTATATGGCCCTAAAGGTTTAAACTAAAAGGTTGGGTGCTGATTGATGAAGCCAATGACCAAAGTTCATTTACTCTTATGGAATCTTACATCTTGCTCACTTGATTAACAATAACTTTAAAAGGAAGATCTGAACTTGGTGGGACCACTTAGTGCTAAAAAAAGGCAGATCTGAAAACCAAAGTTGTTACATTGAAACTCAACCGCTGCTCAACAAACAAGGCACCTGATATAGATTTAAATTTTTTTAATTTATGATTGCCTGAGGTTCTATAGCCATTGTTGCAATTCTAATATGACTGGATGATGAGCTCCAAGTCATTATGGCAGAATGGGTAGAATCCGCCGAGCCTTAGTATGAGTACAATAATTTGAGCGCCTTATAATGAGGCAATATTTGGTGAATGATAATATTGGATCACATCAGAATCAGTTGATAAGGTAATGTCAATGAACAACAAATAATGAGATGTTGATGTATGATGGATGTTGAGCGATTTGCCTTGAATTAAGGCAAACATGAATTTAATAAATGATAACCTGCTGGAACCAATAAGATGTGGCAGAACGAATTACTAAGAAAAATGGTCAGGATCAACTGCAGTTGTGGAGATATCAGCAAGACAAGTAGATTAGAAGAGGATGATTGTTGATAGTTTATAGTGAGCGGAACAGAGAGGATCCACTGTATTTTATTAAGTTAAATAAAAAGTGTCATCAGAGCAATAGCTTTATTTTATTTTAAATTCATTACCTTGGTTTGAGGATGACGATCACTATATCATCAGTCCTATTTCTCAGTGGGCTGAACCCTGTTCAAAACCCCTTTGGCGTATCTCTGAAATACCACCAAAATTATAATAGCCATGAATACAAAAGGATAATAAAAATGAGGTTTACTTGTAAGTCTCAATGCGCTACACCTACAGCAGGATTGGTTAGTTTTCCTTTTTTTGAAAAAGAAAAATCAGCAACCTCAAGACCTCCCACTCTGCTATGATGGGGATCTGGCTCACACTGTATATGAGCGCTGTATCTGCATCCTCCCTGCAAAGGGGGCAAGGTTGCCATGCCCTATTTCAGCCCTGTTCCCAAATCAATCTTACCTCAAAAAGATTTCTCTCATGTGTCAAGAGATTTCTTGACTATGGGAGCAGGGATGTGGGGCCCAGGCTACATAATCCCCATGCAAACCCAGCACCAAGTTGCCACCAGATGAGTAGTCAACTGCCACCACATAACCTTATCTGTCCAGAGCGCCCCTCCCCCAAAATGGTCACAAGGCAGGTTTGGTTGTTGGTGAGGGAAAAACAAGTACCAAGCCTCAACAGCCACTCCCAGCTTCACCTCTCCCAATTGCACTAACTCCAAGATGCAACCAAGCAAACTGAGTAGTTGCAGCTTGGGGGCCCACCTCCAAGCCTATCCTCATCACTGATCCCCACTTTTCTATGGCTCAGCTCCATTTTAGGCTTGATCACATTAATTTACAAAAAGCCAGGCCTTTACCCCCATCCATTTCCATTTACGGGCCGTTCAACTTGGGATTAAAATTTCATGTTGCTCAGCCCTAATTTCCCTATTTTTTAAAAAAATAACTAAAGTCAAGGGTTTGGTCATTTATGGCGCAGACCCCATGTTGCAGTTTGTGGTTCCCCATGGTGCAGATCATCTGGCAGGACCTTGCGCCTTCATGACGATCTTCCCATTTCATTGTGACACACAACTCACAATTCCCCCCCTGCACTGTGATCATGTCTGACCCTTATCATCCTTTTTTGGGCGCGCATCAAAAATGGCCGCACCATCTGCCCCTTGTGTTTTGAGCTCAATCACTCGAAGTGCAAGTGCCCTATGGCTTCTGCTTCTGCCTCTTCCACTGCTCCCCCCTCCAGCGCTACCCCAGAGGCTGCCTCACCCCAATATTTTGAATGAGGTATGATCCTCCTGCCTCCAACCTCAGCAAATTTTGGCGTGGCTTCTAAAGCTGCAGCCAATCAAAATTTTAAAAAGTTTTAAAATTAAGTCGATTTATGGCACCCTGAGCTGATGGCTGAAACAGTTTCAGCTGAGCTGCCATGGTTGACAGCTCGTGGCCAATCAGGTGCTGCCAACCTGCCAACTATGGTGTCTGGGCCAGCACTAGCTGATTTAAATCCATTTGAAGTGCTCGAATGGATTGATTATTTGAATTGGGCTTATAATGTTAAGCCTGATTTTGCTTTGGAGGAATTCTTTGTCAATCCTCCTGATTTTGCCCCCGCCCTTTTCTCCCTAAAAACAGTTTCCAGTTTATAAAAATATAAATAAAATGGCAGTTGAAGCTGCTGCTGCTCCTGCTAACACCCTACTATGCCAGAAACTCCATGGGGCGATGGAACCCCTGGTTGAGTTTATCCTATCCCCAATTTCCAAATGATTTTGAGGAAGATGCAAATATATAAGATTGAGGAGCTCACTTTTGGTGCGAGCTGCACTTGCATTGATGCGGAAAAAACCTCTCTTTTTGACCCCAACTATCCTCAAACACGCCAGCACATTAAGTCTTTCACTTGTGTGCCAGCTCTTATTACTTTTGCTGAGCATCAATTTGCTCAATATGTTGAGGCGATGGATACCACTGGCCTCATAAACAAAGAAAACCCGCAACTATACCTCCTCATGCCCCATGTCGCTGATTCCCCTACCCCTATGTTGTCCACCATGGTCCATCAGCTAAAGTGGGCACCGGAAAAAAGTTACCACAAAGCTTCCTCGCCTTCTGATATGGCTTCCTAGGCTGATAACCTAGGGGCTATATTAGGATTTTTTAATTCATATTAGTCCCTTTGTTTGGCCCATTTGCAAATAAAGATGCATGGCGGCTCCCCCTTTTAGGCTATGCACCACTAGTGCTAAAAAAATTAACTAAAGTCAAAACAACCTTTACAGCCTTTTCATAAAACTACCCTAATTTGGGTGCAGGAAATATGATTTCACCACCCCAAACATATAAAAAGTGTTGCCAGTTGATGGGGCTAGTTCTGGTTGATTCATTTTTTATAAAAAACTAAACTTTATCCTCCAACTAAAAGTTAAGAAATTTTATTTCTTGCTTGCTCTCCTAAAAATATCTATTATTGTGTGCACCCTAAACATGGCTTTCCCCTGATGGCCTACTAATTTCCTCCTGGGCCCAAGCATGCCCCTTGTCTAAAACTCTCATAGCAACCACCACTTGGGTTAACAAGCATTTCACGCAATGCAGGTTACCCTCCTTCCTATAGTTTCTGCTCTCTGCTGACCCTGCCAAAGGCTTACAACTGCTAATAGTATAAATTTTGTCAACATCTCAGCTCCCCTTTTAACTTGTGGATTTTCAAGATAGACCTATGATTGCCCTTGCAAATACATTTAGTATGTTTGTGGGGGCCTTTGGTATGCTTTTGAACATGTATCTACCCCATCTTTCATCTTATTATCAATTTACAGAATCATCCAGGTGGCTGTGCCCCTGGTATTCTGGGTGCTTTCAGGGCTTATTGAGAACCTGAGTCTGCAGCCCAGTTTAATTTTACTTAGCCAATTTTCTGACATTACTACCCTTAAAAATAAAATTTGGGAAAGATAAACTTAGTATAGATGAATATTAACCTGTGGCAGAGTCAAACTGCCTGATCCAGTTGCAGGATCTTTGGATTCACTTTGACTGATCCCTGTTAGATTTACATCCACCGCTTTCTATACCATTAATATCTCTTCTACAGGCTGTCCTAAAAATTTATAGCTGAAATTGTTTTGTGTATCAGTATAATTATTCCTTAAGGTTGGATTTGAGCTACTTAGACAATCACTATATTGGCACTAGAGTGTCAGAAAATCTCTTTTCCAAACAGTGGGCTCATCTAGTGTGCCAGGCCAACCAGTATGGAGACTGGTTGACCCTTGCCATTTCGCCTTCATTATTGTACCAACCCCCTACAAGTCCAAATCAAACCCACCAACACAGCAGACCAACGACTTTACCTTAGCCCCATGGTCCATATTAATTATCTACCACGGTGAGTCCATCCCCATCCTGGGTTGCCATGGCACTCTCACACTGCACCACCCTCATGACCAATCACTAACCCATCTTGGGTGTTCCACAGCAAGTCCATCCTCCATCCTGGGTAGCTATGGAGCTCTCACGCTGCATCACTCTCAAGGCTGATGGCCATCAGCACATTGTCATTAGTGGCTGGTGAGCCAGGTTCCCATCAGTTCCTTGTAGGGCTGAGGTATGGGAGCTGGCAGCGTTGGCCACTACAGGTACATCACCCCACACCTACTTTGGGGATCTTAAGGCCCACCTTTTCCTAATCTAGCAGACTAACTAATAACAACTAAAATAAGATGGGTGAAAGATAGATCTTTATTAAAAGGGAATTATCATGTTCAAATGACCTAATTGAGGGAACAAATATCAAAAACAATGCTTGGCGGCAGAAGGTCCAAAGGGTCAAGTTGCAGGACCTTCCTGACATAAAGCGCTCATTGGATCAACACTGGGTACAGGCTAGATATGCTCAGATTAGTCCATATAAGGTGCTTAACGCCCAGCCCTTTTTTCAGCTCTTGCGTTAAAACAGATGAGTTATCTGTTAAGTGACAATGGCTCAATTTGATTACTTGGTGAATGGAGGTTCAAAACCCATTCAGTTTATGAAATTTTTAACTTGGTCAGCCTTGACTTTAATCAATTACTCGATTTTGGACAATTTTGAAGTATATCACCCTGTCAAATGGAAGTGTGCACTTATTGATGCACCTTGGCTTAGCACCGCTTTCTCTGATGGATGGTTTCCCCAATTTTGTTTAATTATGATCATTTGATACCAAAATTTCTCATTGGTTATCTTCCCTATAATAAATACCCCGTTTGTTTACTAGTTTTCAATTATGTTGACTTGGGCAAAACTGTGCGCAGATCTCTTCAAGGAGGTCTCAGGACACATTAGCTGATTTATTTTCTTTAAAATTATCACAGCATCAGGTACACCGCTGGGCCGCCCAGGTTCCCTCCATACTGAGGCACTCGTACACTCTAGCCCTGTTCAAATTGGGGTTAGGAACCCCCTTTTGGGGTCGCAGCCAAGTCTTGCTGTTGGTTCAATCACTATTAATGGTTACCATGTTAACCACCCTCACCCTATGTCACTTTAGCTCAAGCACACTCTGCTGGGCTATCCTTCTTGCAATACTGGTGACTAGTTCCTTTATGTTGGTCCCGTGCACCAAGCACCATCACACAGGGGACTGGAGAGTTAAAGGTACTCTCCTGACAGGAATGATGACTATATATACCCTAGGATACTGTGCCTATTTACAACCCATTGGCCATCAAGCCTGAACTTCATCCAATCATCAGTTATCCATGGTACCAATTCTCTTCCAATCCGCATGTCTTGTTCACCAAACATTAGGTTGACACATCCTTGGCACAAGTTGCTGGTCAGCCATATATAATTTACTATTATAACAAATACTTTGAGAATCTTTGGCATAAGTTGCCGGTACTCTGAATTGGGCATAAAATTCATATTCAGATGATTGATAATGAACACTTAGCTTTCTTCCTAAAAATCCAACAATTATCTTTAATGGCAGTTGGTATAAGGAAAGATTTTACCAAACTCAGATTCAAGTCAGCTAAATCATTGTCAGATGCTTTTAAACAAATGTATCACTTTTTCGCTGGAATTTCTCACAAACATCCACGATTTTGCAGTTGGCGCCAAACTAGAAAACCGCCAAACCTAAAACAATTAATATTTTTATATCATTGCATATCAACCTAGGCAGTTAGCCGGCAATCATGCCTGACTAACTATCAATAATTCTGATATTGGGAGGAACCCATCTGGTTAATTTTTGATAAGATGTAAGTCCAGATAGCCTTCCCACCAGCTAGAAATTAGTAATTTCTATATAGAAGCAGGAGGGTCCCAAGCTCCCAGTAGAGCCCCTGTTGGGATTTTTGCCCATATTACCAGCCTGCTAGATTACCTGGTATCATTAGGGGAAAATTCCCTAAGGCAAAGTGAATCAGAAATTGGTTGGCCTGAGTTTTGGAGGAACTACGTTTGGGGGATTTTGAGATATTCGCCTGGTCATTTCCATCAGGAATCTATCCAGATGAATACTTAAGATCTCATTGGGCGGAGTTGCTGACAAAATAGGGACATCTGATAGTGATTAACTATCAGGTGTCCAATTGGGATCAGTTGGGTTTCATCACCATATTATTGGGAATGAATAATGAGTTGCAAGGTGAGTGATGCCACCTGCAACTAGTGAATCGATTGGTTGGTGAAGTGACCTGCCATAATGGGTAATAAGTCCCATTATCAAAGCAGGTCGCTAGCCAATTATGGTTGGTTCACTTGGATCAAGAGGAAAACGTTAGGGACACATTTTCTGACTCTTTCCATTTAAGGTTTCAAGGATGTCCAATGATGGAATACTAGTTAGGATGGGGAAGACCATCACTGCTGAGATGAGGAAGGGTGATTCAATGGCAACGGCTGCCATTTCATCAAAGAGGTATCAACCAAGGGTTAGACATCTGAATCCCCTACTATATACTTCCCTAGGATTCACTATATTAAAAAACAGTATTTTGGAACAGATATAGATCAGCTTGACTTTCCATTTGGTTTCACCCATCCTGGGGTTGATACAGGTAATATTGATTTAATCAGTCAGGTGTACCAAGATCCTTGTATGGCAGGAAGCCAGAAGATACAGAAACTTTAATTAGAAAAAGATTATCTACAGCTATATTATCAATTTGGTGTATAGTTAGACTATCAGCTTCTATTGTGTCATTCTATCTCAAGGATAATATTGCAGAAGGCAATAATTGGAAGACTCTCAGAGAGAAGAGTAAAGATCCGAGTGGGGATCTAGTGACAAAGGAACCACAATCAGGGATAGCTGCCAACTGTGTGTTGGGCTGAGAGAGATTGTCACTGGAGTATCTCACCAAAGATCAGGTGGACAAGAGCATAGGGAACTAATCCCTATGAGTATGACTTACAGATTATTTAATCGGAAATACTGGCTGAGCGTTGGGCCAAATAATAGTTCAATATCAACTACAAATAATAGTCTTCATACTGATATTGATTAATACATTTTATACAATGTAACGAAGTGCACAAGGAAATCAAACCTGTGCAGTAAAAAGGTTACTGGGTTGATGGCCAATAATCAACCTAGAGTAAATTTTTACAATTTAGTGCTCACTACAGGGGTAGTTGAGTTAAGAATCTATTATAATGTTGTACAAAGAAGAACTACACAAGCTGTGGACTGAGATCGCCACTGTAAACCAGAACGCCTTAAACTCAGTGGACCATCAGGAGTTTGCGGCCTTATAAGAATGAGTCACCAAGGTGGAGGAAGGATTAGAGAATGTAGCCAACTTTGGGAACGATTTACTCAGCAAAGTAAACTTGTTGAAGAAGAAAGAAGGAGACCTCGTTTGAGAGGCCCTATACCTGAAAACGGAGAAAGAAGCAGATCGCGTTCATTTAAGAAAGTTCAGTGCAGATATCAAGAAATTGATCAAACATTTGGAGGAACTTCAAGCTCACAGATGTGGTTGTGAGCCTGATATGGCAAGCAATGCTGAAGAAAGAAGTCCTCGCACTATAATTTCGACTCTTTCTGCTAAGCATCACTTTTCGAAAAATCAATTCAGCCTGAAATTTAGCTCCACTAAAGAGATTTACGAAAACTATTAGCAAATATGGCGGGAAACCCCGCAAAAGAACCCGCAGGCTATGCCAAACGAGCCAGCACCACCCCCAAACGAAGTAACCCTCTGTTACCCACCTCAGGGTCAACCAGAATCACCCGCTCTCAAGCAGCAGCCATGAAAGCAGGCACCACCCCCCAACCTGGAGCTACTCCAACTAGCGCCAGTTCACCTGATCGCACTTCTGCAACCTGCACGCCTAACAGCTCTGTGTGCGCTGCCTCCCACCAACCCGCTGGGCCCCCTCCAACCAAGGAGGCCATCACCCACGCTGTTTTAATGGCGTCTGCTCAGTTGAATGCAACTCAGCCCATCCAGACATTCACCTCCCCCATTGTGTCAGCTAATTCAGCCCCATCTATTATTGCTGACACCGTGTTTCCGCTCCCTCCATGAGGGGCGATACCCAGCTACCTGGCCCCCAAATCCTCAGATGTAAGGTTGGATTAGCCGCACATTCTGGTTCACTAAGCACCAAATTGGGACAATCCACTCTTCCCAATGAGGATTCAAATGGTTCGGATTTTGGAACTTCACACCAGTTCCAATCTCTCCCGTCCCAATTAAACCCCATAATCGGCACTTCTCAAGTCGGCACTTTATCTCAATATGCTGAAAACGACCAATTCACCAATCAGCCAATGAGTTTTGCCCACAAAATCACAGCAAATACTCGGGCTGAATTTACCTAAATAGATTGGGATGGTGATGAAACATCGCCCTCCTCCCAATTGGCTGGAGTTAATTCCAATCTGGATGGGACTCCCCAATTTAGCGAGGCCCAACAATCACCTGGCCCCCAAACCCTCGGATGTAAGGTTGGATTAGCCGCACATTCTGGTTCACTAAGCACCAAATTGGGACAATCTACTCTTCCCAATGAGGATTTAAATGGTTCAGATTTTGGAACTTCACACCAGTTCCAATCTCACCCGTCCCATTTAAACCCCATAATTGGCACTTCTCAAGTCGGCACTTTATCTCCATATGCTGAAAACGACCAATTCACCAATCAGCCAGTGAGTTTTGCCCATGAAATCACAGCAAATACTCGGGCTGAATTTACCCAAATAGATTGGGATGGTGATGAAACATCTCCCCCTCCCAACTGGCTGG